>WTSP01012899.1:0-38298 GCA_025331215.1 Actenoides lindsayi | reverse complement strand
GCCTTCCCTCTTCCTGGTCCCTCCGGCCCCATCCCGTCCCTCAGTGGAGCGAATCCGTGTTGCTGGTCTCCTAGGGTCCTACGCCTAGTTATCGAAGGGGTCGGCGAGTCTCTGACACCCCCTTACCCACCCCCCGCGGACCGGGCGGCGCGGCGGCCCGAGGCGTGCGGGTTGGTGCCCGGGAGAGACACCCGCGCCCTTCGGCGGCTCCCGGGAGGCGACGGCTCCCGAGCCCGGGCGCGATGTCGGAGCGGGAGAGGGAGGAAGCCGAGCTTTGAAACGCAGCCTTCCTCCGTGCAGGCTCTCGGCCTTAAGCGAGCGACAGAACCAGTGCCGGCTCAACCCGAGCTGCCCAAAAGCTGTCAGCGTTTCTTGTTTTGTTGTCCCTTTTCTAGTAACCGAAGGGCTAAGTGATGGAGCCGCATAAACGTCGGACCCGCTCCCTTATTGCCCGGGATTTTGCAACCCGGGACTTAGCTCACAGGTTTCGGAGCTGGAACGGCCCGTACGGCCTGAGAGGCTCCGTGGCAGCGGTCGCGGTACCTCAAGGGCAGGTTTAGTCTCTGACAATAGGAAAAGACACAGTTACGTACATTTTCCACTGCCAGCCTGTTCCTTCTTTAGAGCTTAGCGGAGGGACGCGAGGGGGCCGAGGGCAGAGTGCTTCTGAGCAGTCATTTCTTTTACTTACCTGCCCCTAACCCGGGTGGTGGGCGCCTGGCGAGCGGTACGAAACGTCCCGTACTTCTTCCTCGGCACTCGGAACCTGGCTTTCAATAAACGCTTCACGTTTCGGGCTGCTCGGGGTCCTGTCATAGATAAAAGGCTCCCCGAGAAGCATTTAGTCCATAACCCACCAAGAGCAGCGACATGACTCCTGGCGTGGTGTTATCTCTAGACCTCAAAGGGCAGGGCTAGGCTGATCTTTGCCATTTTTTCTGACTTTTCGGTGCTGAGTTACGTACCGCAGAGAAGCGTTTTGCTCTAGACAGGGACTTCCAGCCCCCCCCCCCCCGGCACCTGTTGAGCCCCTAAGACCACTTGCTCTGCAGCCTGCCCGTCCCGGCGAGGGCTTCACCCGCGCTTCGGAGCTTCAGGGGAAGACTGTGGAGGAAAAGGGTGTTCTGGAGGGTTTCTGCCTCACGTCGTGCGAAGGGATGCTGTGTCGCTGAGGGATCACACGGAGGTTTGCGTCGTCGCAGCACGCAGGGCTGGGAAAGGGAATTGCAAGCCACGGGAAAGGAATTCATCTCCACTGTAGTCCATCACTCCTAGTTCCTTAGTCAAAATTGGTAGGTGACAACTCTGTCCTAGGGTGACAAGCGTGGGCGGGCCTGAGCAAGAGCTTGCGCTGCTGTGTCCGCCTATGTGTCGTCAGGAGCATAAGGGCAGGTTGAAGTGCATGAGCAGGAGGAGTCATTGCCTTGGAAGGAGACAGGACCGACTGGGGCAGAAGGTGACTCTGGAGAAACCCCCGGGGCAGGAGGGATAGGAGATGATCTGGATGGAGAAACTGGAGATCAGCGTCTTGAGGTGGACGGGGATACGGATGGCTGGAGAGGGAGAGTGCAAGCAGTCTCAGGCTTGAGGCAGAAATGAGAGTGAAGAGAAGCGGCCGCCGAGGGGAAACGCAGGAGAGAGGCAACATGGTGGGTATGGAACTGCGGGGATAGGAGCTGGAAAGGGTACGTGGTAAGGACATGCTTATGGCAGTGGCAGGCGTGGGAGGCCTGATATTGCTGGAACAGATCCGTTGCATAGAAAACTGGAGGAGATAAAGGACATTTTCCAGGTAACCCCGGGTAGGACATCCGAAAGTCAGCTTGAGTAGCCAGAGATTTCAGAGAGCTGATGAACTGCTGTCACTCTGGTAGCATAAGCCTGCTCCTTTGAGATGCTAGCAGCTCACGTGTCTCGGTCCTCATAAGCCAAGTAACGGAGTTGCACTTTCCTGCTTAGCAGTTTTACAACCTCATAGAACCTGTTTGCTCTTCCTAGATGAATTTGTTTTATTTGTTGAAGGCCACACAGTCTGAAACTCCGGCTATGGGTAGCTCAGATCCTCCCGACACCCCTTCTCTGGCTCTTGGTTGCCCCGTGGGACCTGCACGAGCGCACATCCGTGACTGCACCCAAGCTGGTGGCTCAGCGAATGAGCCCTGCAGACAGCTCTGCATGGCCACAAACTGCGGGCACCTTCCCAGGGCATGCATCTTCCTGGGGCTTCATAGGGATGGTAGGAGTGAGTTCAGCAGAGGGTGTGAAGTGCACGGAGATATTTCAGCACAGTTTGATTGTATTTTATGTCGGTGTTGCCTCTTGAGATGCAGGAGGAAAAAAAAAAATCACATAGTTACAAGTAGAAGCGTTCACCTCTCCCCAGACTTTCTTCAGGATCTTAGGCTTTTGGGTTCATACTGTACTGCTGGTTAAGGAAGCGCAGGTGGTATTTCCATGTCATTCCTGCAACGCGGTTGTAGGTAGTCGGGCAGATGGAAAGGCCCAGAAATGTGAAGGTCACCTGTATTTGTCTGGTGTTTGCATTTCTTGACTACGCTTAAGAAGTCTTTAAAGGGTGATGATGTTCGCTGAATATACATATCCCAGTAAGTCAGAGGGGAATAAACAGGGGTGACAAGCCCGAGGGATGGCTTCTGCATCCTCAGAGATGCTTGAGGAGTAAACCTGGAGGAAGGAGCCAGAGCTGCTGCTTTGGCAGAGGTCCCCAAGGGCACGATGCTGTCCCTGGGGAGAGGCAGCCAAAGCCCTTTGGCCTTTTCTATCAGCATGAAATCCTGGACACTGGCTTGGGTCACAAGACTGGATCGTCTGCAAATCTCTTTCCCCAAGCCCCCTGCCATGGGTAGGGATGAGCTGGAATTAACATTTTCAAGTCACTGTGTGAAGATAATTTTAGAAGCAAACCACGGGGGGGAATAACTCACCTACTGCCCAGTCAGAGCTCTCTGGCTTAGACCTTTGTTTAAAAAACAAAATAATCTGAGAAATTCAAAAGATCAGATTTACTTTTTAACTAAAGACTTGTTCAAAGATCACTATTTTCTCTATTGACATCTGTGTAAGTATGCAGACTCCTGTTACAGTTTAACAGGAGGCCCGTGGGGCCAACACAGTCCTTCAGGCACACCTTACTATCTTAAGTGATGTCACACGTGCCATCTTGTGCCTGTTTGGACACTCACCACTCCTCCACGGACTGGACAGGGCCCTTTTGGTTCTGTGTTGGGGACTGGAGCTGATACCCAACTGGAGCACGGCCCTTTAGCGGGAAGATGGGAGACCTGATCAAAGTGTTCTCTGCTGAGCAGTGTAACTGAGGGACAGCAATTCCAACTGCACCATTATCTGCATGCTTTAGCTCCAGAGATGCTGATTTTTAGTTTGTTATACCTTTCAGTTGTCCTTTGGACGGGCCTGGGTGTATCTCATGCTGCTCAGCAGTGGCTTGCTGGTGGGAGAGACAGGAGAAGAACTCTCCACTCACACTAGAACAAAGTGTGTTTTGTCGTGTGAGAAGAGCCACCAGTGTCCCGTACAGAGTCCTTCCCCGTGGAAGCTACGCATTGCTCCATATCATTTTCACTGACCTGTTTTGCCTTTGCATGGTGTTTTGATGGACCAACATAAAATATCAAGTGATGTGATACTGGTCCTTTCCTCTACTGCGTGGGAGGCATTCTCTACAAGGGATCTACTGGATCAGCAGAAAGTGTCCTTTTGACTTGAGAGAAAATTTGCCTGATCCAGACCTGGTGGCTGTCCTCAGGAGATGATCCACTCCTCCAGCCATGAACAGAGGTTAATGTACCATGTGCAGATTTAAACATGTTAGAAGTACTTTGTTTAAAGGAACAGAAACCTGTTTCAAGAAAAAATAAGGTCTTGATTTGGAAGTCCACTGAAGTCAATGACACTTGACATCTGATCAGTGGATTTCGGGTGGGATCTGAAGCCACTTCCCTCTTTTCTGTTTTGGTACATCTTTAATCTTTTCTATTAAAACCTATTGTTAAGTCTTGCACTTTTCCATTTTTTTTTTTGCAAATCACCGAAAACCTTCCAACTGTCATCAAATGAGCAATGAAAACATTTCCCTGACTCACTGTGTTTTGAAACAGCTTGATTCCTAAATTTTCTGTATGAAAATAAACCGAAGGATAATCCAGAGCGATAATTACTGATTAAAGCTTCATATTTCCTTACGTTCCGGTTTAAAGCTGAATTAAAAAAAAAAAAAAGCAAAATTCATATGGTGGCAGAGCTGAGAACATCACAGTCTTTGGGTAGACCTGCACGTTGCATGTGATGATAAATCCCTTTATGGAGCACGGATAAATTCATTTACTATGTAGTTTGGTAAAGATGTGAATCCTTTTCCTTTTGATTATAGCATTGATCCTTTTAATAAACAAAAGGGTCTCAACACACCACTTAAAGGGACCCCTGTGCTCCAGCAAGGGTTCATCACCTGGTCTTGAAATTAGGTGTTGCTTCCACTTATTGTCCTCTCTTGGGATTCATGGGAGGGATGAGAGGGTTAAGGCTTGTTCAGGTGTCCAGGAGGTCTGATAGCTGCTACGGGTCTCCGACTAACAGCACCAAAATGCCTTCTGACAGGGATTTGTTTTAGGAAGAAAGGTCAGCCCCTGAGCCCCATAGCCTCAGGGTATTGCCTGGCAGAACACAGGGCTGGATGCAGGTGCACTAGATTCTGTGCATCCACTGCTAAAGAAAACCAACCAACCAACCCAAACTGCTATTTTCAACAATACTTTTCTGCCATCTCTCTGAAAGTAAGGAGTGAGTTCACGTTTTATTCTCCAAACCGTAGTAGATCAAAAACCACACCAATTTTTATTTCACATGCAGCTGTTTTTCATCCACAAGCCATGGCTCCAGGCATTTCTTTCTCCTTCTATTCTTACCATCCATTTTGGACAAGCAGGAATGAAAGGAAACCAGCTAATCTGCCCATGTTCCATTTATAGGAGATCCAGGAGGAAAAAAAAAGCAAAGCAAAAGAGGGAAAGACACGAGGAGGACTTGCAAAAGACGGAAAAGCATTGGTAGGCAGTCAGCGTAATTTTTTGCAATAAGACCTGCACTTGCCAGATTATTGCCATCGCTGTTTTCTTAGCTCACAGAAAACCTCTGCCCCTTCTCTTTCCCTCCTTTCCTAGGTAATTTATATGCAGATATTAAGACAAGGATGAAATTTAAATGCCACGGAAACCCACAGCACTTGAAGTTTTCTTTTGTCAGTTCTCCATTCCATCCTGCACACTACAGATAATTATGAGGATTAATCTGCTGGCTGCTTCCTGAATGTCACCTCTGCCAACTTCAGCATCTAGGCACAGAAGGCCTCTGAAACACTTCTGGCAGCCAGGGTGATCAGCCCGGGCAGTGAGAGATGGCCAGGGCAGTGAGGCAGCCAGCCATGGCCGGCAGCACTGAGGTTGGCAGTGGGACAAGGTTGGGCACAACCCTCCTGGGCCCTCACTGGCTCTTGTTTCAGCTCTGGCACCTGGCCTGAAAGCTGAAAGTGGGGTGCCAGAGGGCAGCCCAGCAGCCAGCAGCAGACGCAGTGGTGAGATACGGGTCCAGGAAGAGCGAGATAGGGGGCGGAGGGAGAGGGGTTAGGCAAGTATGCCTTCTGTCACCTCTGTGACACCCTTCAAGCCATAAGGGCAGTTGGTCTGCATGCTGCCTTGTGCTGGAAAGCCACTGAATGTACCAGGGTCAGCACATCTTTCATCTCAGAAATGCCTGTCCTACCATAGCTGACTGCAGACTGTTTCTCAGTTCACGATGGGGGACTAACGTTCATCATTGCTTTGCTTCACTGCTGATGTAAGGTGAGCCAAACCCCCAAAGCTGGGGTTCGGGACGGCCAATGGACATGTCTTCTGCCAGCTGGCATTAATACATGTGTGGAGACAGAAACCACCATGCTGTGCTCCCCTCTGGGTCTTCTCCAGCAAGAAGAGCAGGGCAGGACATCTGCATTTGCTCCCACCTTTCAACCAGAGCGTATGTCAGCAGGATCCATTTGCAAGAGCTCATGTTATAAGGCTAAGGATGTTGGTGGGGCTGTACCAGCCCCTTTGGCATCTGCTCTTTGCCTTTTGGTTCAGTCCCTGAGTATCATCCTTGCATAACTTTCCGCCCGGGCTTCGGAGCATGCTGAGCACCCTGGGAACTGTCACGGCATCCAGCTCTTCCATGGTGACTGGATCGATGGGAATTTGGTGCTGAAGTGCACCCACAAGCCTATTGCAGCACATCTTACAGACAGGTAATTAAGCTGAGACAGCCACAAGGACTCTAAGATGCAAACACAGAACGAAGTCTCAAAATGTAACTTCGCAAGTCAGGAGCAGGACTTGGATGGTCAGGGATCCCTCCAGAACAGCGACTCACTGCTGAACCTTCCTCTCCAGTGGGACCGTTTGAGAACTGCATTATATTTGAATTAAATGAGATTTTTATAGCCTTCAGTTACGATCATTACTCATGCAGAGGCAAGGTAGTATTAGTAGAAAGCAATACTGGAAAAATGTGCCTCTGTCTGCCTCATGAATAGGATGAGCAATGAACATCTGACAAACTGAGTTTAGGAATGCTCAAAGAAGCATTTGGCAGTGGTTTCATGGTAAACTTGGGGAGGGTTACGTTGTTGTAAATTGCCCTCTTTGGGCACTACAGATCAATTTAAATAACAACATTTTATCAAACATAGCAATATAAAGGCAGCATGTAGAGAAAGAGGGTTATTTTTTTTTTTGTAGTCTCATTGGACTCCATTGAAAAATAAACAGAAATCATTATCAGACAACACGTGGAAAAACATTGACCGAATGATTGCATCTTGATAGAATGAGCTGTTGGAATAGAAATCCCCTCCCTGGGTCTAAGAGCTATTGTGAGCATTGGTGCCCTTTTCAGCCTGAGTCCTTTTGGAGAGCAACACAAGAGTTCCCACCTTGTAAGCCCACCAGACCTGCTGCAGAGCATGTGGTGCAGCCTTCGAAGATGGGCAGAGCCTCACACAGAAGCAAGAGGGAGTTTATGCTGGTGAACCAGAAGCAAAATGGAAGTGGCTACAGTCCTGAGGGTGACAGCATGGCTAGACAGGGCAGGTACATGACTGGCTGCCCTCCTCCTTCCCCTCTGTGTAACAGATTCCACAACATTATAACAGAAATTACGTCTGTCCTGTGATGGTGGGAAAGCTCTCCTGGCAGACAAGTGTTGCAGAAGGTCTCTTTTCCCTCCTTTCTTCGGAAAACAAAGTACCTGCAACCAAGACATCAGAAAGAACCCAGAGTCCTGGCTCAGAGCAGGATACCAGCCCTGTCACACAAAGTTCCTTTCTTCTAATGATTGCACCTATTCTGACACGAAACTCTGGCTTCTAAGTGGCCATAAGCACAGTGGACTTTGCAACCTGCCACTGTCTTTGCCAATGGAAGGTTTATGGAAGGATGCTCTGGGAATGTAGTTGGCAGCTGCCTGGGAGATACAGAACATGTCTAGGTAAGTGAGGCCCCACAGGTCTCATTCTCTGGCTGTTTCTTAGGCCTTATTTGCAGGCTCACAACATGGATTTCGGGTTATTCTGGTCCAGAGGTAGCCATCCTTCACAGTGTCAACTCAACCAGTGTGCATCACTCCTGGCTCCCAGTATTAACAAGGAGCATGCATTTGATGGACACAACACAGAACAGCCTAAAAACTAAGCCTTTGAACAAGACCCTGGCATGACAGTAAGAGCAGTTATGGCACAGGAATTGATGAGCTCGGCATGACAGAAAGAGCAAAAAGGTTCAATAATGGTTGATGGTGGCAAGGTGCCATCCAGGCTTTCGGTCACACTGCAATGCCTCCATGTTCAGACACCTAAAACAAGCACATGCAGTGTGAATGCTTGCAATCTGCATGTCTTGGTGTCTCTGGTGGGACATCCAAAAACCAGGCACTGAAAGCCAACCCAAGCTGGAAAACCTTGGCCTTTGTCCTTGTCCCCTCCTTGCCTGCTTTGCTTTTTCACTAGTGAGAATTGTGTGATAACTCATTCGCTTTTGAACCTCTTTTTGGGGCATCATCTTGGTCACACAGCCACTTTTAACAGTCCCACCCTTGTTACCTATGCAGTCTGGTGAGCTCTGTCATGGTGGAAGGTGCCCACTGCTAGAAGGCTTCCTGCTAATGCTGCTCCTTTTCATGAGACTCAAGAAAAGGCCCTGCATTATCCCCAGACATAAAAAGTCTTAATTCAGTGCTGTGTAGCTTTGTCCCCTTGAGAGTGAAAGTGTCACATAGTGTTGCTAAGAGAAAGGAGGGATATAGTGGAGCACCAGGCACTGGATCTGTCGGTGGGCTCAGGCTATGCCTTTGAGTTGGTGGAAGACATAAAAAGGTGTAACTTGTCCTGCTGGATCAGCAAGATCTTTTGCTCTGTTAGCTCAAGGTCCAAAATGGCACTTTTAGAGCCAGCTTTTATGGATTTGCAAGACAGAGTAGGCATACTGAGAACCAGAAAAATGCACCCTGGAACCTCTTGGGCACAAAGGATGATACCCGTGCAGGCACACAGGCACTGAGAAATCCCTGTGTGCTGATTATGCCTCTTGTTGGGCTCAGCTAAGTCATGCTATGTATCTGGGAGCTAGAGCTCTTATGCTACAGACCAGGACTGAATTTGTCTACACTTCTTTTTCTCCCTGTGCACAAGTATTAACATTTGTGGAGACAAATTGCAAAACGGAATGCATGTCATGCAGTAGTATCATCAGTGCTTCCTATGGTCTTTACACCTGAAGAGACTTAACTGTCCCCACCAGAAAATTAATAATTTCAGATAGTTTGTATATACAAAGGAGAGAGTGAATAATATACAGGGGAAAGAGATGACGCTCTTGATCAAAGCACAAGGCTGTCCTTAAAATCTTGACCTCCAGCATGTTAGAGAAATCTGTCTATCCCAACGCCCCTTTCCTTAGTATCAAATTCTCAGCTAAGATGTTGCTTTTGCTATGGGGTCTTGGCAGCCCTTCCACTCGTTCTAGACGTTGTTTTGCTTTCCGCTGGATGTATGCGCAGGGTGACATCATTGCTATTTCTGGTCTTTGACTATAATCTCCTCTCTTTTGACAGGCAGGGGACAAAGCCATTTCGTATTTATGACTTCTTGATCCATATGAGACTGATGTGCAGGAAAATGTGTACTCATCACATTGGGGTGCAGTAGAAAGACTCCGGTGTCAGAAAGAGCTCATGCTAGTCTAGGTGCACTCATGCTGCAGGTTACTGGATGTATCACTGAGTGCTGGCATAATTTAGTGGAAAATGCACCTTAAAATGGGATTTTTATTTATTTTTTTTTCTGTACATCTAACACACATCTAGCAAATACACCATGTTGCCAAATGAGTTAGTTGCTTGTAAGTGGAAATGGAAGACCACTTAGCTCTTTCAACTGAAAATGCTCCATAAATGTGCCGTCTGTACAGTTGTGGCAACATAATGTAGCAGAGCTACGGGTTCACAGAGCTCATGCATGTGAGTCTGCACTTAGTTTAGTCACCCTTTGGTGACATTCAAGCTTGGATCACTAGGGAGCTTTTAAACATCGTTTTTCGTAGTTAGTTAAATATGACAGCCCTGGTTGTTCAGTGCGTCTGTGGATGTAGGACATGTTCAGAGCAGGAAGACAGCCAGGAAATCAGCCCAAGTAATGTTATTCTCAGCTGCCTTATTCTGATATATGTTAAAAACGCCAGGGGCCTCATGACTTTTGCTCTGGTTGAAAATCGAGCAGTTAAGCCAAATTAACATGTATTAAGCTCTTGCTTACAACTAGTTTTGGTACCTCTATACCATGCTGCAGGCAGCAGCAAAGACACGAAATATCAGCATGGCCAGAAAGAAGCCTGATTTCCTATGAAGGAGTCCTCTGGAGGTTCTCTATCCTCTTCAAAGCAGCTCAGATTTCCAGGCTCTGGTGTGTGTGCCTCTGATTCCACAACATCCAGCAGGAACATGGGGATCTGGAGTCACTTTGCAGCACGTACCAGTAGAACAATGGATTGTTGTTAACCAGAGGATACACTAGCCACGTGCCTTTATCCAAGAGGTTTAGGAGGTGGCTCCTAGGATCTCTCAGAGGAGAAACTGAGCCATCTTCACTCTGTGCAGCCACTCCTCACCCAGTATAGACCCAGGCTCAGCTGTCAGCAGGCGTCAAATATCCAAATCTCTTCTGCAGATGGACTTTGGGCACTACTGAGGAGTCATTCATCTTGCCTGGGTCAGGGTGCTTCTGTAGCACTTCTAGGCCATGGAAGCATAATTTTCAAGAAAAACAAAAACACTACCTAGGACTGAGTCAGTTGCTGGTTTTTAGTTCATCATTTGATCAGAAATGTGCTTGTTTTCTTCTTGGACGACCTCACAGTAAACAAAAGGAACAACATTAATCGTACCAGTTTCTTATTCCTGAAATGAAAAACTGACAGTCATTTTTGGAGCACTTTTCTTCATATTCTTAGATGTTTTTACTGGCTATGGTGCCTGAAAGTTTAGTTATTTGCCAAATTTCCAAGCAAGCTGAAGGAGTGAAAAATGCCCTCATCCCTGAACAGTAAAGTATTGGTTTGAGTCTTGGGCAGAATCAAACCTCCTTCTCAAGAAAACATCCTAACCAACCAGCTATTGTAGACTAAATTGTTCTCAGTGTTTTTTTCTTGATCATGTAGATTTTAGTAGTAAATTTTGCAGCCTGCTGCAGCAGAGAGATTGTGCATGAGAGGATGGCTTTATGACCTGGTCCTTTGGGTACCACACCAGGAAGAATGGCCCATCTCTACAGCGATGGGAACCCATGCTCAAAGTAAATGTGTATGCAAAGAGGCACAGCGTCAGCAGAAGCAAGCAAAACCAGCACACCCCAAAACCTCCACCAAAGCCAAGAGCAGTGTGGTAGGAGATACGGGTGCAAATGTCTGCAGGTAGAGAAAGGGCTTGAACCAAGGTCTTCTACATCCTGAAGGCTGCAACCTGGATGCAGTGCTATTTCAACTGGGATGACACCAGTAACAGTCGGCATTGATACTGTTACTGCTTCAATTTAAACTTGTGCCTTTATCACAAATGAGTAATAAAAGTTGCTGTGGATACTATGAGAAGATTTATTCCAGCATTTCCAAATCATTATTTCTTGTTATAGCCAAATCTGTGTGTGCAATCCACAAATGTTTTCAGCAACTTCAAACTGCATCTTTCAGTGAATGAAAGAGTTGGCAAGGATTTTGTTTCTCTTTGTCCTGAACTGATCATCTGAAATACATACCCTATACTTTGAGAAGGAAATAATTGGTTTGTTTGGGATGGAAAATAAAAATAAATGATCTTTCATTTATATTATCTTTTCTTGATCTCTTCTTGTTTTCTTTCTTATTATCAGTACTTCTTGAGTCTCAAACTTTCTCTGCTTTTCCCTGTTACAGACTAGATCCATCCTTTACCTCTTGCCATTATGGTCTTTAATTCCCTCCTGTTCACAAACCCAATCCCATCTCTGTGGCCTACACCTGATACCTGTCTTCTCATCCCTGATTTGTCATTCATAACCTCCCTCTGCATCCCCATCTCTTTCTCTTCCCTCATTCCCCTTCTGCTTCTATATTTTTTACCAAATCATTGTAAGATTGCGTGTAGGAAATTATCCCTAAAGAATATTAGACAATCAAATAATAAAGGAAATGCTCAAGCACGACAGATCATACTTTTCTGGGTCATTGTAACATTCCTTACTAGCTATACTCATGCTATAAAACTTGAGTCCAGAAGTCAAGTGATCAGTAGAACTGAAAAATGTGAGACAATCCCTCCTTGTGCTTTCTGCCCTTATAAAATGAGTCTAGACCACTTGGAAAGTGTCCTATTGATAGCCTTGAAATTCCTCCTTTGCTAGACAAGCACAGTATAGCAGTGACTAAGTAACCGTTGTGCTTAGCATCTGAAAACTATGCAGACCAGCAATATAGTGACATGTTTCCACCGTTAGGCCCATAAAATCTCTGAAAGACACACATGGGAGTAGCCTTGCTGCTGCAGGAGTAGTAGCGCAGTTTGTAAACAGATTTCATGATAAATTCCACTTATTGTTCACTGTTTGCATTTGTAGAGTGGTTCTGGCACGTGAGAGGGAGATTTCCATCAAAGGCTACTAAACTGGAGGCTCTGGTCCAGGTGAGCATCACCAACACTCTATCCCCCAGGGACACATACGGGATGGCACAAACGATCCGTCCTTCGGGCAGCTATAAGCCACATGCATGACAGGGACACTACAGTCTAAAGAAAAACCTTTGGGTATGTGTAAGGTAGATGCTGCTTTGATCTACTGATCTGTCTGGCATAAAGAATGACCTGCTTGTGCACTGACCACTGTAGTCCCGTTCCTGGGCATCTAGCGCTCTCCATCCCCTCACAGGGAGCACAGGCAGGTCACTCAGGGCAATATGGACAAGAAAGTGGCAAGATGCCTAAAGTGCAGATGACAGGACGCTCAGATTTGCATTACTCCTGTCTACTTGTGGCCTCAGTTCCAGTGGAAATTGCATTCCCACTCACCAAAGCACTGCTAAGCTGTTCAACCCTAGCCCTTTAGCTTGAGCCAGGGGGCATTTGCCTCACCACCTACCAAGAACACAGGCAATGAATTCATGTTCTTTATGTCCCAAGACCTTTTGTGTAATAGACAAACTCCTTAGATGGGACCTAGAGGGCTGTTCAACACCTTGGGAACCCCACTGTTGAAAAAATGCTGACGTGCTGAAGGTATTCGTACAAGAGCAGGCGGAATCAAAGGGGGAGGACAGACTTCTGCTAGACAGACAGGATTAATTCTGATCCGGCTGAACAAAAACTGGAGAGAAATACTGACAGTATACTGATGGTATATGAGTCATGGTATGGTTGTTTGAGGCAATAGAGTGTGCCGCACAGCTGAGCAAAAGGAAATCCTAACTGTATGCCAGGAAAAATGAAATGAAAGAAGAAAGGGAAGAAGAAAGGAAAGACATCTAGGGGATTTCCAGCTTCATTAAAAAAACATAATAATGAATAATATAGGAATATCACAGCACTAGGAGAATGAGACAGATGACAGACTTCTTTTTCCATTTCAAGTATCTGTACAGACCATAAAACAGAATGTGCTGACCCGCAGCTAAGATTTTAAAGGGAAGCAAATAAACACATACATAATCGCATATGAATGAACATTCTGTAGCAATAGACAGGATCACAATTTTTTTTAAGACACAGAGCAAACACTAGACTCTGGAGAATATGTAACTCTGGTCAAATAATTTCATAGTTTTCCATTCTGGGCTTACTTGGCTCTTCACCAGGTCTCGTCCATTCTCAGAGGCGGGACACTGTATGACTGAATTATGACTGAGATAATGTTCTTCCTCAGTTTAAAAACAGAAAGGACCGGAAAACCATGAAGAGAGATAAGCAGTGCTTAAAAGGAAAATTCAGAATGATCCAGGAGTTAGTAAGGCTGGGAATTTTTTTTTATAGTTTTGTGATTTTGGTATCCGACAAAATTCTAAATACATTCCTGACAGATGAGATCCCCGAACATCTGGAGAGATACAAGTCGATAAGAAGCCACTTACTCACATTTCATAAAGGATAAATTTAGACATTTCTAACAGCTGGAGTGACTGTGAGAGTTGGACTGGGCCATGGATGTGAGCTGACAGAAGTTCAGTAAGGAAAGTCTGGAAGCCAGGCTGGAGACCGGGGCTTTACCTTGCCATTGGCAAGGGGTGGATTTCCCAAGTGCAAGAGGGTAGAAGGAGGTAACAAAATTCTCCCCATGACCTGCACAGACCACTGCAGACCTGGATGGTGGGAACGAATTCCTGCTGTTCCTGTAAGCCAGCAATATCCTAATGCCTACTTTAGGTATCTGGTACAGAAATTTTCCCAGCGACCCTTGGAAACTTGCTGCTTTGAGAAGGGGGTTTCTAACAACCCTGGCAGGGACACGGGGTGCCTCCAGGTCTCTTTTTCATGCTGGGGTCTGGCCATGGACTTCAGCAGCCTTGTGTAACCACAGCGCTTGCTGCACTGTGCCATGCAAGGAACACAACAGCCAGGACAAACTTCAGACCATGAACTGGGAGATATTTTGGCATCCTACTGCCCTTGCCTAAATATTTCTGAGCTTCTGGAAACCAGGCAGGAGTGGGAACACCACAGGACAAACGGCTCAGATTTTTAATGGGTTTAAAATAGGCTTGAAATCAAAGAAGATGAGATCCAGTGATCCAATGTCGACTGACGTTCCTGAGAGGCAGCCAAGAAAAACAAGCTGCCGTTCAGAAACCTGCTGAAGAACAAAGGAGAGCAGAAGGAGATGAAAGGCAAAATGGAAAAAAAGCAGGAACCCACCATCTCAATACCTGTGTCTAGCAGAGGACTGCCATGTCAGCACTAGTGTTTAACAAGGTCAGGTGAAAAAGTGTGTATAAAAAGATGTTCATGTGTTTGAAACGCCTCTGATTGTAATGATTTCTAATTTCTAACCATATTTCAAGCCATGAATTCTCTTTCCAGACTGGATGGAAGCATAACAGGTTTTGGGGTTTGATATGATTCAAATTAAATTAAAGGGGTCATTTTTCTTGCACTACCCATCCTTCAATGCATCAAGCAATATTGCCTTTATGTTTGCTGATCTAAACTGAAGCATCTTCCTTACCCTGTAGTCTTTATTTCTCCTTTCTAGTATAGAAAGGCCACAGAAAGTGAAGAAGCAAAAATGAAAGTAATGTGGCATTTATTTTCTATACGGCTTAAATAAAAACGTTTTATGCTTGTCTGAATCTATGTTTTTCAAACCATTTCACTAAAAGTGTTCCAACAGAAAGTAGTACTCATTTTGATCTGCTGCTTTATTTAACATACAGCATGTTCCCCACTGCTGCAGCAAAACATGACTAAATCGGAGCAAACTTCACCATTCTTTGAAAGGCAAGGAGATTTGGAAGGCATTATTTTTCATACATTTTATGAGCAGGAACACAGACATAATAAAAGTAATCAAATTATGCCAGGCTGTGAAGGAATGTAGGGGCAGAACCAAGAGCACGAGTTCAAAACAGGACCAGGAGAAAAGACAACAGTGACTCATGAGATTGTAGTTGTGAAGAGTTAGTCCTCAGTCTTCATCTTCAGTGCAGTGATTTGTATTTTCTATCTTAGGACAATGCTGTGGGGTTTTTTTTTTCAGTGACTAATTATGTGGATTTGCCTGTGGCTTCCTATGCACAGAAGCTCTGTATTTTGTGAAAGGCAATGTCCAGTGGGATTGACACTGAACTGTCTGACAGCAGATTTTAGTGTTCAGTGAACACCAGTGATTGCTTGTACTTTTGAAAGCAAGAATGGATAGTGAACAGAGTTTGGACTTCTTTTCCCTAGTTAAATTCCAAGATTATTCTAAAAAAGAAGACTAAAGCACCGTCCCCAAAACCCAGCAACTGTTTGTGTATGTCCATATAATAACCAACATTCATGATGTTGCTGGGACATGCGCTATCTTTATGGGCTCGTGGTGTAAGAATTTTAATTTATCTTAAGTTAAAAGTGTAAAGCTTGTGCTAGCTTGTTCCAAAGACCTTTTGCAATATTAACTGATTTATGTCAAGTATTTTCTGTCAGCTATAAGATTTGCCATAAATCACAAGAAAACTTGTAATAATGTAGTTCTGAGCATTATGTCTCCAAAAAAAGTCCCTTTCATAATGGGAAATACTGTCTTAAGTTTTTTTAACGTCTTTCTTTCCTCCCTTCCCTTGGGCTGTGCTTTTTTCTTTCTTTTGTCCTTGCTAGGGAAATTAAAGCTTTCTTTTGGACTGACTGGAGAAAATCAACCATTTAGTTAAATTCTATGTTTATATCTTGTTTTTTATCCTGTAACAGAGGTAATTTCCTTTCATCTGCACAAATATTTAGTACACTGGACTCCACGTTTACCATTCAGCTTCTCCTCAGTAATTTCTCACTTCAGATCTTTTAGCAAAGACAGGCATGAGTGAGCTTATGAAGAAGACTTCTAGATGCTGAGGACATTCAATTCAGAGCCAAACCCACCTCTTGAGAATGACCATCTTCAAACATCCAACTGAAAATACCAGAATAAGCCAATGCTGCCAGGTTTTCCTAACTTAAAGAGATCTCCTGGATGTCACCTTCCTTCTTGTATATCCTCAGGAAGTCCAGGGCAGAAGGTGCCATCTTGCTGGCCTAAGGATGCCCAGAGCAAAGGTAAAGAAGCTGAGCTGGGCCACATATCCCTTTGCAAAGGTTCATTCCTCTGGGCAGTGCTCAGGGGTCAGCCAGGGCTGTGCACTTTGGCCTGTAACACTGAAAGAGTATGTGAAACAGCAGAAAGCAGGTGCTGGCACTAAACAAAGCCAGCGAAGGACTGTCTTTGAGGAGGTAACCCATCCAGGACCAGCTGATGGGAGAGGCTGTATACCAGATGACATTACCACTCTGTGGTCACTCAAGGCAGGCAGCAGCTTTGGCTAGGCTGCACAAAGCGGTCACTTGGAGATGGCTGTTTACTTGTTTTGGATCGAAACATGCAAGAGGCAGCTGCTGCAACCTCTTCAGTTTCAAGAAAAGCCTCACAGGAGCGTACAAGTCTTTGGGGATTATGACTGTGCAAGGCTTGCTCACTGAGTCCCATACTGGGGACTTTGATGTATTTCTGTGGCATACGTAGAATGCTGTTTGGATCATGTTGCTTCACCTCTTCTCCCTTCTCCTTTCGAAGAGCGCTGGCCCCATCACCAGGTGATGAATGGTAAGCTTTGAGGCTGGTCTGGTCAAAGGGGTGTCTTCACTGAGAAGCAGCTGATTCCTGCTCAGAGCCACCTCAGCATATGAGCCTCACCTTCAGTGATGGACAAGTGAATGTGGGTGAGGCCGTCAGGTCACCTCCTGAGACAGAGCCAGATGTAGCAATGCAATGAAGCAGGAGCTAATTTTGGGGCCTTGCTCCAGAGCCTTATTCAATGTGGACTTTATGCCCTGAAGCCCCCTAAAATGTCATGTAGCAATTCAAAAAGCCTTTAAGCAGCAATTAAGTGACATGCAGGAGTCTAGTAGCAGTCCTCTGCAAATCCCCTGGTCAGAGCCACTCAGGGCAGTCATGCAGCAGAGAGTGTGTAGGTTTGGGAAATGAGTCTGAAGCATTTGGGTTTTTTTAAACATTAGCTGACTATCTGGGCAAATAATTTTCCAATTATGGATGTTCCACAAAATGTTGTCTACCGTGTTCCACGAATGAACCTTTGTGACCAGGGTGCCGTGCGAGTGAGCCAGTGTGATTTCTGATTCCCTAAGCAAACACCAACATTCCCAAGCATGAGCAACTTGAGTGGTGAGCAGTGACTAATGAACAGCTGGTATGAATTCTTGACACTCCTGGAATCCAGAAACATGTTGATGAATGCTGGCAGAAGTCCAAATATTTGCAAAGTAATGACTAAGGTGGTAATGAACTACAGCTGACTGGATTATTTATGTTCAGAGGCTCAGTGGATTATTCCAGTGTACATACAGCATCTCTGGCCCAGGACTGGGTCTGGGAGGTAGAGTGTACCTGGGGATGCTACAAGCATCTGTCCCAGCTGTGCACTGGCACCCCTGGGAGCATGAGGCAAAGGCAGAAGTATTGAACATGGCATCTGCAGAGATCAGTCAGCCAGCAGAGGGACAAGGGGGAAGGAAAGAGGGACGTAAGTGGCTTTACCCTGCCCTGGAAAAAAGGTCAGCTTTGATTTACCCAATGTATATCATAAAAAGAATATAAACAGCACAGGTTAGGACTCAGCATCTCGGGATAAGAAAATGAAGACAGCTGTCTTTATTCCTGTTTCAAAGGACAGTTTGAAACATAAGGAGTGTGCTTCATCTTGAAAGCTCACCTTCAGCTTTCTATTTGGAGATAGCACCGTTGCTTATTTGTCGATGAATTTTCCACTTCTGTGGAATTTTCCACTTTTCTGTGGGTCCGCAGACCCACAGAAATATCAGTGCTCAGCTGCATCACACACACACTCCATCTCAAGGCAACCAGGACTTCTGGCTCGTGTGAGGGCTCCAACCCTCCTCCTGTCTGCAAGGCAAGATGCACAAGCAGCTCTACAAACTCTGGCCCAGGACGAGTAGGTACCACAGTGAAGGAGGAAGCTGAGTATCAAATTAAGAAATGTCCGTGGCCTCATCTTGGACAAGGAACAGCACAGAGAAGGCTAAAGTTGATTAAAGAGATGAGGTGACTGTCAGACCAGCCAGGACTAAAAGATTTAGGATTAGATAATTTCAAACTGAGAAGAGGGTTATTCTCTGGAAATACAGCCTGAAAAATCTTGGCTAAAGAGCATAGATTCTATATTGTGAACCTATGTAATTACAGATGCTTATAGGCACCAGTGAATCTTGGTCTCTCCTACTGGGTCACCTTTGAAAATGGGACCTATGGTCATTTAATGTTTTTGAACACACTGCCTCCTGATGAGGCATATGATAGGTTTAGATCAGTAGATTTTTATCAGTCTATATGATAGATTTGTATCAGCACCCTGCGCTGATTTCAGTAAGGTTTCTCTTGACTTGTACAAAGACAAACATGACCAGACCGTCTCTTGGACAGTCTTTCTGCAACAGCTGAGTACGTATCTGGCTTGACTTCTATCTCTCCCATGCAAGCAGATACATTCAGTATCTGTGAAGACAGGCATATTTCCCAGCATGGACTGGGAATGCAGCTCACAAATTTCCTTGGGTAGATTCAGGCAGGCATCTCAAATTAAACTAAACTCAACCCCAACAAATTGACTCAAATTTCTCCCCCCCCCCCTTTTTTTTTCTTTTTTTTTTAAATGAATTTATTCTAATGATGAATTTAACTGGCAGGCAAAACCACAGATGGGCGAACATGACAGATTGATGTAGCCAGATGGAATCATGTTTGTTTTAATCCACAATCAGTAGGCACAGCGGCGACAGTCTTTTTGTGATGCTTTACAGGAATCAAGAGCTTTGAAACTTAATTGGAATTATGTCATGAGAGATAAGTAGCCCAGATCTAGCCAGAGATAACAGAGTGTGCAAGGCAATGGTGGTGCAACACTGCTTCAGGGGGAAAAAATGTGCCTAGAAGTTGTTGAATGCTACAAGCTAAATAACTGAGAGGAATAAGCTGACCTGGGGGGGATGTTTTGGCTGTTGCCGACCCCCTGTCAGCCAGCAGCAAAGGTCTTCGCAGCATTCAGGGAGGGTGAGAAATGCAGCTCTGAAACAGCAGAAAGGTATTTCTTGGCAAATGCCATTTTTCTGCTGCTACAACCGCTGGCCTCCTCCTCCTCCTGCTGCCTCACCATCAGTGCCAGGCGCAGACCCCACTGATGCTGCAGGGACACGAGCCCCACGGTCCATGGGCCACCTTCATCGCACACATCCGCTGGCGAGGGGCTTTCTGCCAACACAGAGGGGCTTTGCATCAGGGCAGGGTTTTTCTCATGTGAACCTTTTATTTTGTTTCTTCACCACCAGATCTGGAAAGAGGGATCTGGAAGATGAAGTTCTCCCCTCTCTCCCCGCTGGAGACCCTGACGCTTTTGTCCTGAACAAGCCATAGTTGTTAGTGCTTTCCAAGAAAAGCAGCAGTGTTTTGCTAATAGTGCCGGCTGGCAGCAGGTTGGCATTGGATTTCTTTGTTTAAAGATGACAGAGCTTATGTTTTCTGTGAGAAAGAAAAGTCTTATTGGTATAATAATATCATGCCAGGCAGACAGCCCTGCTTGTGTAATCCGCTTTGAGCACAATGCTGTGTTGTGGCTCAAGCATTGTTTCCAGCTGAAAAGTGGCTGCGATCTGCTTGGTCAAGGGCGTTATCCTGACTGACAAGTCTACAAAGGGAGACGGCATGTGTGGTGGGCTGACAGGCCAGGGGAGTCCACCTGACAGCCGAGGGGATGGTGCAGGGACTGGGGTGCGAGGACCTCCCTCCTGTGGGTCAAAAAGGTGCTTGGGGGCATCTCCTGGTGCTGGTGGCCTTCCATGGCGATGGGCTTCTGCTTCCCTGGCACAGCCAGGCTCCACAGCAAGGCTCGTCGTATTAAGCAGTTTCTATCACAGGGCTCGTGGCCAGACTGAAAGGTGCAGGGGACCTGCTCCAGACAAGATTATTTTTCCCCTGCAGCAGTCAAGATGTTTCTATACATGCTTTGTATTGAGGCTGTTGCTGAAATCCTGGTATGCCAGGGAAATCGCAAAGCTAGTTTATAACTGCAGTGGCAAACTCCCACTTTCACTGAGACCTTCTTCCTTTGCTTGCTTTCCCAACAGTGCTATAGAAGCACTCACCTTAGCCAGTGGAATGGCCCTTTGCTCTCAGACCTGTGATCCCTGACAAAGTTTGGGCATTTGAAATGTTAATTGTTAATTGATCACTGACAATTGTGAAGGCACTGTGGTTTTAGATGAATACTTTCTCATTGGAGAGAGGTAGAAATGGAAATAACAGATAAATACTAGACTACCCCAGGGCAGATGGCTCTCTGTCATTACATTCCACCTTAACCACGTTGTCTTGTTCAATCAAATGTCCCAGAAGTCACAGTAAGCAATGGAAAACATAAGCAAAGCTGTACTAATTATGTACATTGCTAACAAAGGAGAGTTTTGGTTTGGTTTTTTTTTTTATGTTCAAATTAAAATTGATAGTTTCTGCCTACCTAGAATTAGCAATTAGCTGCAAGGGCAAGACTGACATTTCTAAATCTGATAACATTATATAAACACTTTGCATTTTTTGCTGTTTACTGACTATTGAAAAACCAAACTGTTTTTTGACGAATGTGACCATGTTTCTTAACAAAGAGTTAAAAGATACTTTAGGGAGGAATCTGCCTTTGGTTTAGATCCGTAAATTGCCCCTTTACCTTCCATCACTTTTGGACAGTTCAGGTGAAATCAGAAGCATGCCATGACTCCAAGATGTTGATCCTGGCTTGCTTTGGACCAGACATTGATTCTGTGACAAAGATGAGGAACCCTGTGGACATTTCTATCACCTGATGGGCTGAGCTTTGTGTTTGCATTGCAACATAGCTAGGGAGTTCCAGGGTTGTTAAAACTTTGTAGCAGAAAGTCTGTACTAACCTTTCTCCAGTTGTAGAACGTTTGTTGTTGGCAAAATAGTGTCTTCTGCGTAAAGCAGTTTATGACATCCACTTGTGTTATAATGACCACCCCTATGCTGTTTGCAAAAACTTTTTTGGGGCTAAACTCAGCTATCAGCTATACAGTGCTAAATCTGGTTCATAATAAAGTCTTATACAGATTGTTTGTGGGTCTCATGCCAGCCCTTTACGCAGAGGCTGAGTTTCACTCAGATGTGAGAAGTGTCTAACAGCAGCATGCGCAGATGAGCGTAGGGATCAGATGGGTAAGCAGGACAAAGAACACAGGAAAGAAAATTGTTTTCCTCTTTGGAGCTTGATACCTTAACCAATACCCTTCCCCGAGCAAAAAAATATTTCACTGTTTTCCTGATGGTAAAAGAGTATCTATAGCAGTCAGATGGAACCATCAGCATTTTCATAATGTATTCGGGGGACGGCACTTGGAGGTGGTGCTGTGCAGATGGCCAGCACACATGTTCTTCAGCATCAAAGTCCTTCTCTGCCGTCGGGGATTTCAATGCCAAATAGCCCTGTGCTGATCCTCAAAAGCAGGCTGCCTTTCCATCTCCACATGGAGAAATGAGTGTGAGATGCTATGCATGTGATCAAACCAGACCCTGCCCCAGATGGTCAAAACTGCCAAGCTAAGTGTGGCTGGGACAGTAGTTGATTACTGAGAGAAGTGCATCACCTGCAGTCTCTGAGACCACTCCCAGCTAAGGCAGATAATTTTCTGACAACTTTCCATCTAGTACTGACCAGGCCTGAACACGCTTAATTAGTGAGATCTGATGAGCGCTAAGCCCGAGGTTGTATTAGTCTTGCTTCTAAATTTGGATGACTGCTTTGAACTAGTAATACAGGAGTTAAAAGCATCAAATAAACAGGATTAGACTTGGCTCACAAACCCTTGGCTTCTTCCTCGTTTGAGGGAATAAGAGGCAGCAAGAAAGCACAAGGTAGTGCAGATTCTTCAGACAAAAATGGCTAGTAACTCTGAAAACACACCTTTCAACATCTATCTCTGAGCATGTAAGAACATGGTATGCCTGGGGTCTCATGATGGGTGTCAGCACTTGCAGGTGGGATAACGTGCCTGGGAGGGCAGTGGCACTCAGCAGCAGCAGGGAGAGGAGTCTGCCCATGGTCTCCACTGAGCACCAGCCTGCCCATCCCATTCAGAAACATGTGCTTGTGAGACTGGAACAGCCAGTGCTATGGAGCAGCCTGGGAAGATGCAGCATGGCCCAACCTCACCACTGAAAGGGAGGTCAGGAAATCCAGGGCCCTTATAGGGAGCTGGCAAAAGCCACCTGAGTAAAAAATCCAGGTGGAAAACTGGAAAAAAAAAGTGTCCAGGAAAAAAAAGACCCTTGTGAGCTTTACCCCATGGATGTGACACAATGCTTTGGCTATTCCCTGGATCCAGGTCTTCTATTGCTGCACTTCAGAGATCATGGACCAAGCAACCACTGCCTCCTACCAGGGTACAGACACAGTGCAGGGAGCACTGAAGGAAATAAAATCTGGGAGCTTTCCCCCCAGTGGTGTGGTGCAGGTATTTATCCAGTGATTTACTGTTTCAACAGGAAGGCACAAAGAATACAGGGAGCTTGGTATGTTTGAAAATATGTCAGGCAACAACATAACCCATGTACCAATGGATGTACACAGCTTAGTATGTTTCATAAATCTGAAGTAGAGTTTCATAAGATAAATTCAAGCTTTTGGGAGGTTACTAGCTTTCCAGGAGAGTGTCTTTGTGTGTGTAAATTCAGTCTAGCACATGGGAATCTAGATTCTGGTCTACCTCTTGACATTTCTCTATAGAAGTACTAAACGATAATTTATTGTGTCTTCTGAATATGACCGTAGATGCCCCCCCAGCTGTGCAGCTCTGGGTGACATGGATGCTTTTAGAAATGTGTGTTCATATCATTCCTGTCCAGGCTGCAGTATCAATCTCCCTGAGCTATGGTCTCCCAAGCCAGCCAAAATCCCTTCATTTGCGTTTCTGTTTAAGGGAGAGTTAAATCCCCTTTATGAGCTATTTTGCCTTATTTTCTCTTTCTTCTTTATCTACAGATCTTTCAGGACTGGAGTGCTTAGAAAAAATATCCCAGCTGATGAACAAAAGACAGTATTTAATTTAGTTACTTTCAAATAATCCAGTCAAGCCATTGAGACATTTGTTGCCAAACAAGATCATCAAGGCTAAGAGGCTCGTATATACTCTTCCTATTGTCCTGGTGAGTAGTGCCTTGTACTTGGAGCAGCCTGTAAATTTTTTCTCTCTATAATGAGAAGGAATTTTATACATGTAAAGAATTCTCCAGGCTTTGGTTTACAAATGTGTTTTAACAGTTCTTGCCTTCAGAGAGCTGGATGAAGAAATATCTGAGGTATCTAAAATATTAAAAGAGAGGTCAGAAATAGCACCAAGAACTTAGGGCTGGCTACTTTTTTGGACTTATTCAGCCTGCTGCAGTTAAAGCAGTGCTTTGACTTTGGGAAAGAGTGTTTAATGGGCTTGGAAGGAAGTGAACAAAAGCCAAAAACATCTAGAGAGTTTGAAAAACATCCTCCTTTCTTTCTTTACATGTTTGTTTTCCCATTGAAAAGTGTTTTCTTCAGTGGAACATATCAAAATGACTCACTGTGAGGGCTTTCCAAGCATTATTAAAATACATTTTGTGTGTAGCCTACAGTTCATAAAGTGGGAAGACTCATCTCCTGAAACCCTGAAACTGTTTTTTTTCCTTGTCTTATGTACTTCCACATGAGCATGCACCCAGAAAGTGGAACACTAGGAAAAGTAACATCAGTTCCATCCCTTGGCCTGAGGAGCATCAGATGAGTTGCAGTTTGTTGCATTCACAAAGGTGTTGAGTCTAAATGAATCTAATCTAATAAACAGTAATCTAATAAACAGTAATAAACTAATCTAATAAACAGTATCCTTGTTTATTAGCAGTGTTTATTTATCAAATTTACAGTCTGGCTGAGATGGTCTAAAGCCTTTAAATTTGCATTTAGTTTCTTTCTCTCTCTTTGCACCTTTTTCCATCAATAGCTATGTTTTAGACCTGCAGGTGCTGTCACCTTAATGTATATCTGCCAGGCCTCTATTTTTACAAGAGGTCAGTTCCCCCACTTTCTGGACAGACTATGCATTGTGAGGAGCAATGTAAAACCTAGATCTATATATTTCGGTTCCTTTTCAACAGTCACAGTTCCAAAGACTGAATGAATGCATATCAATTCTGCCTGATCATTTTAACCTCAACATTTGTCTTTGAGAAATGTTTTCTGCCTGCAACACATCCAAATTTAACATTTTCTGCTAATGTCATTGACATGCTCCTCCCTTTCTGGGTCATTAATAAAGTTGTTAAAAACATTTTGTTGGCCTTCAGTGTGATTTACTAAGTGTTGTTGCTTCCATGACTAAGGAGGACTCTTAGCGAGTCTGGAACATCTCCAGTGTGTCTGGAATATCTCTGTAACTCTGCAGTTTAAGTTGTGAATACAAGACAGGCTACTTAGAAGAAAGAAACAATAAAATAACACAGTTTTAAAGCACTGCATGTGGATTCATCCCTTCCCATTTCCCTCCCTTCTGAAACAGAAGTTGTTGCTTTGTGATTTTACATCCCTCAAAACTTTAGTAATAGCTGTGAGTCTTCCCTGACCACAATGCTTGGGTATTTTGAGAGCTGTGGCTTAGAAAGCCTTCATTCTTATTTCCAAAGCAGATGAGCTATGGGAACAGCACATTGCGATGATTCTTTTATATTTACTTACTTATTTATGGCCTGAATTGGTTTTTACTTTCTTTGCTGTCAAATTCAGTCTTGCTGGCATTTGTTTTAGGGGGACTGTCTCCATTCCTAGAACTCCTCAGTAGTGATGAAAATTACTCCTCTTAGTGAAGTCATTTCTTGTTTCTGCACTAAAATTTGTAGAAAACTAATTAAATTTTCATTGTCTACCAGTATGGAGCCAGACAAAGACCCTATAAATGAACTGTTTTGCTTTTTCTGAGTCTAATGATTAAACTTGAACTCAGTCTGAGGACATGCAGTCCAGGATTTCAGTTTCCATGGAAAACTGCCTCTTATATCACACAAGAAATATGTAGCAAAGGTAAAATATGTGACCGCCTTTAAGAGTCCCCATGTCTTGCTCCCATCCCATCAAAAGCAAGGGCAACTCTTGCCTGAGGTAACCAATCTACTCCAGATAGCTGTTGTTGGGTGCTTTGAGTGAAGACCTCTCCTTTGCAAGCATCGCCTTCCAAGCTGGAGGTAACAGCATTCCACAACAATCAGGAAAAAAAATGTCTCTTCATGGACAGCCCTCCACATCCCATCCTGCTGAACCAGCCTGAGGAACTTCTGGTTCATGGTTTTTATAGACGAGTTGTAACCCAAGAGCATTTCTGCCAGGCTCAGAAGTGCCCTTTCTACCACTCCAGGGACACAAGAGAGTGGACGGGATACCACGTGCAGTTGTCGACCGAGCCAAAAAAAATCACAGGGTAGTTTAGTGCACCCATATTTTAAAAGACAGACTGCAGAGAACAGTAAAAAGCAATATTTAATGGCCTTCCCCTTTCTTTTCTTTATTTCTTTTTCTAGACTGATACCTCGATCATGATGTGAAGCCAAAGGAGGAAGAGAGGAGAACTACAGGAATCAGACCCAGGAGCTCGGAACTAAACTGTTGCCTAGAGGGAGGATGACGTGCTGTGTGAGTGCCTAAGCTGAGGGCAGCCTCCCATCCCTCTGAGCAGCCGTGGTTTCAACGTAGTATCATACGACCCCCTGCTGGCCTCATTTTTCTCCTCGGCACTTCTTGTGCTGCCAGTTTTTTCCGTTTCTTCCCCCCTCAGGATTCTTCCTCGAGCCCTCCTTCGCAGGCTCTCTCCTTTCTGAGGACGAAAGTAACTTTTTGGAGCAAGGATGGCTCCAAAAGGGTCAGACCAGCGTCGCCCGGCATCGCCCTGCTCTCTCTGCGGTGGTGGTGGCGATCCCTGGCAGGAACCGACCGCATCTCAGGCTAATGAGTTGTCAGAAATCCGTCGCCGTCCCTCGCCTCCTGGGCAGGTTATTATTATGAGGGCTGTCAGTGGCGGGTGAGGATGGGGCAAGCACTCCATTTCTGCAGCCAGCGGGGAGCTGTGAATCTGTTCACAGGGGATCAGCGGGGTGCTGTGGGAACCGGCCTGCTCTGCAAGCGTCCACCAAGGGCTACCATTCAAGAGAGCGCTGTGGGTTCATGGCGAGCGCAGCGAGTTTGCCTCTAATGTATGCCCTAATGAGTCGGCGGAGGGTGTTCTGCCTGCCTGAATGTCTTTAGTGTGGCAAAGCAGAGTGGACATTCCCATACAATAGTGGGCTTAAATTCAGCTTCTCACCGACGCCTAATTCATGGGCGGAACGGCTTTTGTAATACCTATAGAAGAGAAGTACAGTAGGTCATTTCACCAACTAATTGGAGTTGACAATCCCATATCTCTCTATATCTCAGAGCCATTTGCACGCATTTGAAAAGGGAGGCATTTCATCTTCCCTCTTGTGGTCAGCCACTGAGAAGGAAAAAATACATCTATGGGTTTGCCCTTTAGGAACTTGTAGCTTTGCAGTGTAAACTAATATACCCTGGCAATGTCTTTTTAACTTCCTCAATGGCAGGTGGAGCATTAAGGGTTGTCTTCCTTACCTCCATCCTCCACCTTTTAAATAACGCTTCCTTTTCACCACCTATGGTCGGATATCTCTGCAGGGCACCCTCTTTATGTTTGTTGGGTGCCCCACACTGCAGAGCCTCAATCTTGCATAAGTCTTCTAGGTGCTATCACAACATCAACAAAATAATGCAATGATGGTCAGAATAATAAAAAATGTCCCTGCTTTGCAAACAACAGTTTCACAACTTGCTAAAGGCCACTTACTGGACCAGTAGTAGGGGTAGGACTGGTCCCCAACCCCATGCCTATAATGACAGAGTACATCTAAACTGCCACAGTTTGGTCTTTTGGGGCATAGCACGATCTATTGCTATTACCAACACTTTGTCCACTGGCCGGTTCAGATAGAGCGGTTGCCTTTGAGTATATACACAGACAGTATGAGTTCTTTCATTTTAATTAGGTGCATAACACCCAAAAAAGAAAGCTTCCCAAATTCTCTGCGGAAGCCAAATGAGTGCTGTGCCAGTTAATGCTGGCTGGCCTTATGCTTTCTTCAGTAGACCATTCTGTCCTTAAAAATGTCAGCCACTGAACTAAGTCCTGTCCCCACCCTATGACAACCTTTGGGAAGAATTAGTTGTGTTTTGAGCTAACTTGGGGGATTTTTTTTTTTTTATTTTGTTTTTTTCTTTTTTAATAAAAGCCTGGGTAAGTCCATTTGTCATCCCAAAGCCTTCAGGCTCTCTCAGTGCAACCCTCAACTCCATTAAAAGTCTATTGTGAAGTCATATAATGAAATTAATGGCTTCTTCCATTCACTAAGCGTTTATTCCATGTGATATCTGAAGCGTAGAACGTGGTAATATTGCTTGGTTGGTACTCTGTGCTGAGACTGAAGGACCCTGTAATGCCACTTGGATGGAGACAAATAAACTTTACGCATCAATCCGATTGACTCAGAGTCAACTTAGTCGTTCTTGATTTGGCATGGAAGTTTTTTAAGATGCTCTAGAACTAGGAAGCAGTATAAAGCCACAGAAAAAAACAGAACAAAGGTAGATAAATCGCCGTGATTTTTTTTTTCTAAATATGTTCATTAAGGATATTACTCTGCTTAGGATGAAAAACTTCACTCTGTTTTTGCTCTTAAAAAACAACGATCTGCTGGAAGTGTGGGAAATATGTTTTAAAAACCCAGTAAATGGAGCACACGTCAGTAAAGACAGCTCAATTTCGTTACGGTGGTGTGATCACAAAAACATTTTCTACCATGCAACTTTTAATTAGTCTCGCAAAAAATTATTCTGCTTCACTTATACAGAGTACAGTAAATGGCTACGTAAATGCATAAGGAATGAAATAAATACGCTTTGTTCAAACGTGGTGACCTTTGGGAGACAAAGATGATAAGAGAATGAAGTTTCTTTCTGTTTCCCCTTGTATTTATCCTGTGGCAAGTCAATGTTCCCTCATGAAATACAGTAATTATGATAAAAAATAAACTGAAGTGAACTTCTTCACTTCACACTTCAACAATCTTCCAGCCATACAGACGCATTCATGCATGTATGGCTGTCATTTCCAATCCAGACAATTTTTGATAAGCTTTAGCTATTCTGAGGTGCTGCCAGTTTGAGTGACAACCTTGATACCTGCAACTAAACGGTTAATCTATTCCCCATTGTGAACGGAATCAGTGCCCTCAGACACATTGGAATCCTACATTTTTCTGATGTCTGAAATAAAACTGTTGCTAGTAAATAATATAGAGCATATATACGTATAATGTGCAACACATAAATACAAATTAATATGCATGGTATTGTCTGCCCTGTTCTGTGGAATCACATGTGTGTGTATATATATGCATATGAGTATTAAGCCAGAGAAAATATAGAATGTAAAATGCATTTTTAAATGATGTAAAACGGATTTGTCTTTGTTATAAGTTAACTAAAAAAAAAAATAATTAAGCAATGCATTTCATTACAACATTTCAGATGTACAGCTCAGGCCTGAGTCATGTGTGCTCCATGACTTTTTAGTATAATTGAGCATCTAGTTCCCATGGAACTCAGGGGCATTCTGCCCTTGAAAACACAGTCAGTTACTTGCATCCTGCTGCTATTTTAAACGCACTTGGAGATGATGTGTACTTCCAAATGTGAATAAACCAAAACTAGTGAAGGCAAAGGTTATGTAGGCAAAGGGTATTCAATTCCCCTCATTTGCTAAAGACATTACAGCTCCCAGCAATGTGCTTAGCTTGCACCTTTTAGTTCATTATCTGAGACTGGAGTCAACTTGGCAACATCAAAAAGGTTGTATTTTTCATTTGTATAAGCTATTATATACTCATAGTTGGTCAGCATCAGAAAGACTGATCTGCAGTATTTTCCATATATACTTAATTTAATGATGTTGATGACTCAGGGGCAAAAAAGTAAGATTTCATGAAAATGAATCTTTTATCTTCAGAATAAACTCCTTGAAATTCTGCTAAGTTTAGCACTGCAAGTAACAGGGTCATAAAGAAAACCTATTGTGTGAATAGTGTATTAGAGGAATGCAGATCAGTTATACATAAGAGCCATACTATAAAAGTCATTGTCAACGTGGCCTGTGGGAAAGTCCCTCCATAGACCTAGATTCAGCTAATGGCGAACCAGTATCATGTCAGTCAGCTTTCCAGCCACTTTTATCTTCTGGATGGGTAAACCCTCTGCCGAGGTCTTCTGGTGGGAGCTGGTGTCCCAATGCTGGGACAGAAGCATGGTCACCTGCCACTGTGACTGTGCTTCTCCTTAACCCAGTTCAGAGGGGCACTGGAGTTGCCATCCACTTGACTTCGTTGTGAAATATCTTATCAACTACTTAATGTAAAGTCATACCTCCATTAAAATTCTTGGGGTCTCACCATGATAGTACTGAAAAATAAACTTAAACAAAATGGTTCAGCTGTGGATTTGATGTCTGCTGTTAAATACATCTTTAACTGTATCATTTGATCCTCTAGATGTCCTTTCCCAGAGTTATACAATAGTAAGTTTCTTCTTGAGCATTTAAAGCAAAAACCCACGAAACCACAGATGAGCTGAAGTGTTTTATGTCCAGTTCACAGAAGCATGTAAATTCATAAAGTGTCACAGTATGAACCAGCCCTTTTCCCCTTGTAATCACATACCTTTTACAATCTGTAGAAACAAGTAGTCACTTACCTTATGTGAAGCATCATATGAAAGGAACATCAGTGTCAGTCCATTGCAACCTACAATGGATCAAGCAACCTTAAGAATAACTTTAGAAATACAACATTTGCCAGAAAACACTCAAAATTGTGCATGGATATGCTAAATCTTTGTTTATTGTGTAGCAAAAAACAAACAAACAAACAAAAAAAGTACAATAGCTTCCTAAGATAGCAATTATTATATAAAATCCATATTAAATACATCTGTTTATTAAGTGAAGTTGGACATGATATTATTAAGGTTTCACTTAATGCTATTATTAAGGTTTTCCATTCTAAGCTCCTCTTTCTTAGTGGCTTACAAATTTGGCAGCCTTTAACTCTTTGTATAAACATTTACAGGAGGCAGATCTCTAGAAAAGCTTTCCTGGAAGCAGGAAATATCTGCACCAAGCTGATGGTTCTTAAGAAAATTTCAGCCAAGAAGGCAATTTTCAAGATTGATGCTTGGGAAAAGAGTAGGTTCCTTTTCCCTTATTTAAAAAAAAAATAAAATTAATGTGATTCTTCTGGAAAAATATTAATGAGCTTTGGAGCAAAAGACTTGAGTGTCATAATAAACGGTCTTTGTTAAGGTACACCTTTTTCTATGCTTGTGAAACATGGCCACAGTCTAACCCTTGAACCTAATCCTCCAAATTGGCAGAGAAGCAGGCTTTTTTTCAATTGTTTTTATTATCTGAACTGTCTTAAGGATCTCTATCCTGCAGTGCAGTAAACAATATGGTCAAGGTCTCCTCTTCATTCGCCTGTTCAGTACCCACTCTTGAAAGAGTTTTTGTCACTGTACTCCTAGGCAGAAGAGAGGATCCTCTATTGACCATCTCTGGGTACTATCACAAGGAACACCTGTGGTATAAATTGCCAGAGGGAAGACAATGACCTGGAGAAGGAAGGCACTGAATGGAGGCAAAGGTCTGTGCTATGCTGCTGAAGCCACCCGTGCCCCAGGATAAACAGGCAATAGTGGCTTCCATAAGACAATAAAGAACAGAAAAGGACCTGAAGGGAGTGGTGTGGCAGTGGGGCCAGGTCACTTAGGATGTGCAAGTTGTATAAGAAATTGTCAGTGTGCCATCAAGAGCACTGAAATCGCTCACTGGGGCTCTCCAAGCTCTTGGTGCCCAAGCAGGCAAGCCCATGGTACCTCAGCTGCCTCCTCAAAACCATCTGCTGCTCAAAAAGAAAGGCCAGCTCCCATCCTCTGTTCACTTTGGAAAAAAAAGAAACAGTTGTGTAAGCGACCTAACAGAGTACTCAGCAAAACAAAGGCAGAAATGGCCAACTAAATAGCAATCTAAAGCATGACAGAAAGCGCTTGCAGCAAGGGATACACCAGCACATCAGTGGCCTCCTGGCTAGAAATGAAGCAGGTAGAGCAGCTCTCGGTGATCGTTGTTGCTATTGACACAATGGAGTGGAAACTTGGCTGGCCCAAACTTACTGAGCTCTTCGAGTATCTTGAAGAAAGGCATTTCTGTGGTGACGCACCGCACCCGACATGTGCTGGGCACTGCCCCAAGAAGTATGAAATTCAGGGCACTGGCATAAAACCAGTGTAAACAGCTATAGCCATGCTCTCTTTTATGGACTTGTATCAAAGGATGCATGTTGAACCATAGGATTTTGAATTACTTTCACTCTGAGCATGCTGCAGCCTTTCGTGCTGTCTGCCTTGGGCATCTGGTCCTAATTCAGCGACCATCCCCACAGTTACTTTCTGGTCCCTGTAACCCTTCCTATCTTGGGTTGTCTAAACCTATGGGGTTTGAGGGGTCTGAGAAAGGCTTGCCCACCCACACAAGCTTGGACTCCTGCCTGTTTCAGCCAGGCAATGAGACACTCAGAGGTTCTGGAAGCTGACCAGAAACTGGCTGAATGAAAACTTCTCCTCCATTCTGCTCCATAGGCAAGACTGTACACTTATGTCTGATTCTGCAGCAGACCCTTGCCACTCCCGAGCCCTGAAGAGGCCCTCACAAAAGGACCACTAGTTTAGCAGAGATGGTCTCAGATGCAGGGCAAAGATCGCTGCCTCCCAGCTGAGATGCGGGCCCTGGGCTCAGGTTCAAGTCAAACATGAAATGCAGACATCGCCTCTGGAACATTTTCAGAGCATGGGGGGTTGGGGATTTTTTCTGTTTGCTGCCCGTTCCTGGAAATGAGACTTTCTGGCCCAGATGCCCTAGGACCAGCTCCGGCTCCCCTGGGAGAGGTGAAAACAGAAAATAGCCCAGTAGACTTTGCAGAGGCTCCAATTGCAACTCACTCTTCCCTTTGGCTTTCACAAGAATAGATGTATCTGGCCAAATTAATAAAACTACAGCACATTAAAGCCCCACACTGTAAGGAAGGGAGTTCAGGACATACTTGTTCCTACAGCTGCCAGTCAGCCTTGATGACTCATGGATTTCTTTGGTACCCAGGCTCCTCTTTCTCTGCCTCATGTCTCCAGAATATTGCTTGGGCTCAGAGTTTTCTAAGAAGTTCAGGAATCTTGGCTTTAGCCCCTTCTTTTAACCCAGCAGCATGTCTCTCTCCTACTTTCTCCTCTCAATCTAATTTCCTTCTGTTCTTTCTCTGAAATGGTGAGGGAACCTCTTGTACAACATCTAGTGTCTCTTGACCAGCAATCCCCTGGCAACCGATGTACCTGTTCAACTGCCATGTTGCCTAAACACTCCTTCCTCTCCTCACCCCCCACAAGATTCACTGTTAAAAATGAGTTCCCTCTGTCAGGGTAACCATTTGTCTAAGGGGGCTTCAGCATGAATAAAAGATCACTAATGTTCATAAACTATTGTTAGGTTTGTACCACCACCACTGGAATTTCAGCCACTCCTGAAAGCAGGATAGGAGAAGAAGCAGATGAGCTCTTTTGTTAAGATACAGCTTGCCACCTAACACAGAGACCCTCCAACACCAGCCAGACAGCTGAGCTCTGCTCAGACAGATTTCTCAAAACACCAACTCTTGAACCACTTCTGTGATTTGGAGCCAGCTATTAGTTTCCATTAAGATGTCTGTGTGCAAGCAGTTTCCAAATTCCTTCTGCACAATGCTTGATCCTCCCCCTTTTTGACACACACAAGAATGCCATTTTATTATTTATACAGATCACTTTGTTTTCCTCAGCACATAATTTCAATTCCAATTCATTAATGTCAAAGCATAAAAGAAACAAAAGCACATAAAGCAACAAAAGTTTGCCAAAACCAGAAGATAACAGCTGATAATTAAGGAAGTCCCATTATTTCTTGGCAAAGATGTCTCTGTTTTCAGAGACACATTCTTAAAGGGCCCCCCTTTAGTGTAGCTGAATACTTTGCATGAATACCATTTGCACAAACAAATAAAGGTTTTCAATATGCATATTGAGGAGGCTTTAGTGTTCCCATAATTTCTGTTCAACACCCATCCCATGTCCCTTCTTGCCTACACAGCCCAGCCTGGTGGCAGGTTCACAGCAGAGCCACTCCAGCAAACCACTTTGAGGTTTGAGCACCAGATTTTAGTGTCTCCAGCAAGACCTGGGCTTTGTTTAGCGTGTACCTGCCACTCCCCAAATCTCATTTCATACTGACATCTCTCTGTCGGAAAAAGGCATTGTGTGTTGATCTGAAACTGCACGTAAATCCTCTACCCAAGAAGAAATAGTTACCATCTTCTCAGGCTCACCTCTGCCTCCTGCACCGGGAGTCCTTCAGCATAGTCTCTGCTCACTGGACAAATCCATCCCAAGTAGACTTTTGCATCTCACTTGTATTTCCACACTTTGGTATGTCAGCCACCACTGGGCACACAGAGACAATGGCAAGACTCTCTTTTTTGTGGTTGCCCGTGCCCTTCCCTTCAGCTGTCTCCAAGTGTTGTTCAGCAAGTCTGAGCATCTATTCTAGCCTACAGTCTTACACTGAGATGAAAACGTGGCAGAGTGTGGAAAGAGGCATCTTACTTGGATCAATCCTAAAGCAAGCCAACCAGTTCTGTGGCTCCGAGCACCTGGATTCCGCACACCCACACCCGTAGCACAGCTCGGCTTTGGTTTGGTTGATGAGGATCTTGGAGAGAAATTACAGACCTCTGCTCTTCTGAAGCCTGATGTCACTGTCTACTGGATCCCAGTCCTGATCTGTGGTGCAGGTCTGTGGTGCATGGCTATTGCCTCTTTCATGGAGATTTGATCAAATACGGTGTTACTGAAGTGACAAATCATCAGCAGAGAGATGTTTTACTGGTAGAGAACTCTGTGAAAATATTGCTTGAAGAGAAACTGTTTTATTCTGGCAAAGCTCCAGAAGGTCACGATTATACCTCATGTGAGGGGACGTGTAGCAATGGGCACAAACTGAAACACAGGAGGTTCCATCTGAACATGAGGAAAAACTTCTTTCCTGGGAGGGTGACCGAGCACTGGAACAGGCTGCCCAGAGAGGCTGTAGAGTCTCCTTCCCTGAAGATACTCAAAAACTGCCTGGACACGTTCCTGTGCAACCTGCTCTAGGTGAACCTACTTTAGCAGGAGGGGTGGACTAGACTATCTCCAGAGGCCCCTTCCAACATCTACATTCTGTGATTCTGTGAGGGCTGTCAACAATCCACACATATGTCCACAGCAGTTCCCAAGTCACCAAGAGCTGATAACTGACACAGATTTTTTTGTACAAATAAAAAATTTGGATTTCTTATTGAAAATGACTTTTAGACAAAATTTCATCAGATACTTTCTAGAGAAAAACTGTGGGCAAGAGCAGACTTTCCGTTGCAGTATGATGCGTAATGAAAAATCTTTCATTATGCCTATTGCTGAAGGAAAAATTAATTTATTTCATGGCAAGATTTGTCCTGAGTCCTAGATCCTCTTCACATTTTAGCAGTAGTGCTACAGCAGCAAACCCCTCCAAGGGTGCACACAACCTCGAAATCCTTCTAGGTCCATGAGAGTCATCACCCCTGCATCCCCAAGCAGTAAGAATAGAGATCTTGTCAGAAGTCAACTCCTGGTCTGCACAAGGCTACATAGCAACTGTCTGCTTAGACCAAGGCATCAATCACATCACCTCATCTTTTCAAGAACTAGACACTGCAGTCTGGGAGTCTGGCAAGGGGGAGGAAAAAGGGTGGTACTTCTTCACCCAGGACAGGTTCATGTGGGGAGAGCAGCAGGTTCTTACACAGCTTCGTCAATTATGAACTCAACAGAACCCGATGCAGAGCATCATCTGTGGAGCTGCAGGGCTAACTCCATGCTGCTACACTGGATTTCTTTTGATGCACACCTGTCCTTTGAAGGTATGATGTCCTTGTGGAGCTTCCTTTTTGCTCACTCTCCCCACTTTTAATTCAGGGCTGTGCCTTCATGGCTGCTTTAAGTTCTCTGGCTGCAACCAGTATCAATCTCACGGCGTCTTCCGTGTGATGGCAAAGTTGATGCTGCTGTTTACTTGGGTGGGGGTGCACTGCCTGGTATCAGAAGTAACTCACTTGATGTAGGAGAAAGGTGCGGCAGAGTAAAACCCCATTTACACTGCATTTCTCTAGGAAAAGGCACAGGATGGTCACTAAATGTGCAGCCCAGAGGCTGGAACATGGAGCAGCTCTGAAAGTTACCTCAAGGAGTGTGTTTCTGGCAGGCAGAAGGGGATTATCACAGGGAGTTCCTGTCTCAGCAAACTCAGCTCAATCAGGAAATATTTCTGGGCAGCTCAGCTTTCTCAGTGATGTGAGGGGACAAGAGCTAGTCCCCTCTGCCTGGCATTGCGGTGACATGGTGTGTTAATGATGTCAGTAAGCATTTGCACTTAACACAGGTAACACCATCTAAGATAAGTCCCTCCACCAGAAATGCTGCTGCTGTTAGACACGCAGCCGTTTAATGTGTGCGCTTAGGAACAGCGTGTATGCAGTTGTGCTACATTCCCACCCCTGAGCTGTAAGGGAAAATCTTATCCATCCACCCAAGATCTGAGGTTTGCATTAATCTATGACAAAAACTCTTTCCTGTTCATTTCCTGTTGAGCAGCAGCCTAAATACCCCGGTCCAAAGGCAGAAAAGAATGCAAACGATGACTTCCCCTATTACAGGGGGAAATACAAAGAGGACAAAGGGTGAACTTCACCCTTGTGCTGAAGGTCAGGAGAAGATCCGTGTAAGCAAACTGTCTCGGAGTCAGAATGATTCAGTCAACAAGGTAAACAGCAAATTCCTCACAGGGGAAAAAAAACAAAAAACAACCAACCAACAAAAGCTATTTCATTTCCTGATTAACCAAGTTATTCAGTTAACTACATCAGATGTAGTCACGCATTCTGTGCTTTCAGTGCTCCTTCCGACCCTATCGCCACACAAAATTGCTTCAGACCCCATCCACAGCTGATGAGATTACTGACGCGTGAATTCATACACCGATTATGAAACCAGACACCAAATGTTCCTGCTCTCTGACTCCTACGCTGATATCTGCGACGCTGGGAAATTCTGGTTTTCGATGACTTTACAGCGACAGGGCTGCAATATTTACTCATCTATCAGAGGGGCAGAGTGCATTAAAAGCTGAATGTAATCGCTCCTGCATTTCTCCATACAGAAAAAGCTTTCCCAACGTGAGTAGCAGACATCGTGATCAAGAGTGGTTCAGTAAGAAGTGCTGGTTACAGATAACACGCCAAACCTGCTCTATTGAAATCCACAGATATACACGTTTATCCCTAGCAGTTGTCAGAAAAGTGCAAAAATTACTCCCCCAGTATGATTTTATCCAAGACACTCACTCTAAGCTTATTGTGTTCTGACACATTATATGTTATTGCTGGAAATCGGGTATTCTGCACTCCAAGTGGCATGAAAATTTTTGCTATATGTACCATTTTCTGTTGTTTTCATACTTTTCCTATATAATCTCAACAGAGACTTCCTTATAGAAATCTCATAACTTTCTCTTTCATCTGAGTCTTGCTACCAGAACGACTATTAGCATAATTTTGACGCTGCCTCTGTTGCTCATCCAATAAAGCCTAAAGGAAAATCACATTCATTTCTAACGATCATGGAAACAAGTGTCTGAGTGAGCTTTTGACACACACTAGTTACAAAGAATTATAACTCCAACTCTTACTCGTTCCTACCCATCCATAAAGGCATTGCAACTGCTGTGCACGTGGGCAGCATGGATCTGGAGAAGACAGGCTGTTGAGTCAACAGCATTAAACACTCAGGTATAAGCAGGTGATGATGGTTTTGCTTTCAACACTAGGGCACTAGGCTGACCTCTGGAAGGTGAAGTGCACAAAAAAGGTAGCAGTTCCGTTACATTTTCCACGTTCAGCATCCGATACATTAAAGATGAAGAGAATATGCTGTATGCAGGAACATAAATACACGTGGTATTCAATGACTTCAGCAGAAGACATTAGCACAGGCCTGACAAATCAGTAAATGGCACCAAGGTCGGCTCGACGCACTTGCCTGTCAAAGGTTAAGAGCCACATATAGCTAGCGCAGGGCTGATGTTTCATGAGCATGCACAAGCTGATGCTCTCTGCAGCCAAGAAAAGCTCTGGCAACTTTCTCCTCCTGGGGAGTCAAATGAGATCGAGCAGAGCGCCCGCGCATTGGCGAGGACATCGCTTATAAAAACCTTGAGGTTTTCTATCCGCGCGTGTGGAGTAACGAAAAGGAAGCCGTTCCGCCAGTTTATCCTTAAACAGCAGCCGATGTCGCCGGGCTTTCGCCGCCTGCAAGGCTCGCGGGCGACACCAGGAGAGCTGGCCCGAGGCCTCCCACTACGCGCCGCGGCCACCGCCAAGCTCAGCAGTGCCAGCTGGCGGCGGCCGGCCCGCCCGCGCGGGGGGAAGCGGCGGCAGCCAGCTCACCGCTGCCGAGCGGAACGCGGCCCCCGGGGCCGGCGAACCGCCAGGCGCGAAGTAAGAAACCCACCGCCGCTGCGCTGCGGGTGCGTCCGCCCCCGGCCGGGAGGGCAGCCGCTGCTCTGCCCATCCGGCTTTCAGGGCAAAATGAGGCGGCGGCTACCGGCCCGAGCAGGTGC
>WTSP01012898.1:0-42185 GCA_025331215.1 Actenoides lindsayi | reverse complement strand
CCCCTGGCTCCCCCCTCCTGTCAGGAGCTGTCAGAGCCAGAAGGTCTCCCCTCAGCCTCCTTCTCTCCAGGCTGAACTACCTGAGGTCCCTGCTCAGTCTAATACTAGTTTGCAGTATTAAACTCGGCATCACAACAGGAGCAGCCAAGTTAGAGAGGAAGGGTTCAAAATCCAGTGACTCTTACGGGTTCTTAGGACACGGACAAAACACTTCATTGCAATCATCATTTCCACGTGTGAGAGACAAGCGGTTGCAGTAATGGCAAGGCAAATGGAGCAGTCAGAAACAGTTAACGACAGGGTAAGTGCCAAAGTTGGCTGATGGGGCCGTTTCACTAGATGCAGCTCCTTTACAGGAGTTTCTCATGCAATGGGTGGTGCCACTTGATGTGAGGGGTAAAAAAACCTCAGTCCCTGGAGTCATAAGACAGTGCGGCTTTAGGAGTTTTGCCATCACCCTCAGTTGGAGCTGAGGTATAATCATAAATCGGGTACCTCCATTGATGAAAACAGACAATAGACCTTTGGGGCTTATTAGAAAACAAAAGGGAAAAAAGAAAAAAAGGACAAAAAAAACCCCAAGGAAGCGAAGCGTTGCCTGTAGCCCCACATGCCTCTGCAAGCATAAGGCTGCCAGCCCACACACCCCACAAAAAAGCCAACGCTTTGTTTTAAATTAGCACCCGACTTCGTGCCAAAGGAAGCAGAAGCAGCAAGTCAGTCATCTGAGTTCCTCTGTTTCTGGTCTCCCAGCAGGTCCCTTCGGCTGAGCAGCAAAAGCCTGGAAGGAAGGACGTTTACTGGGCGCAGAAGGAACGCGCCTCTTAGGCGCGTCTGCTGAACAGTGAGTCTTGACTAACCATCCAAGAAATGAGAGATCCCTGTGCTTTTTGCGTGCCTTCTGTTAAAGAGAGGCTGCACGGCTTTGCTAGGTGTAGAAAACAGAAACAATGCTCAAACACTGTTTCGTGGCACTCTCCAGTTTTCCTTTTCTTCCGTGAAGATCGCCGTTGGCGCTCGTGAAAAGTCATTAGCAACGAGTCCGTTGCGTCCCGAGACATTAAGGGAGGGTTTTAATTATTCTTTTAAATTCTTTTAATTATTCAAAATGATTTTCCCTGCGCTAACCCGATTTCTTAAGGCTATTAAGGAAACCTTTATGCTTTGATTTCAATCCTAAAGTAATCGAGGACAAATTAAAGATCAACGCAAACGATGTTTTTCTTTACTCGTTGTGCTCGGTCTCTAGAAGAAGGGTGCTTAGAGGAGCCACTCCCATGAACAAGTACACTGAGCAACATCTTAATCTCCTGAAACAGCAGAAACTTGCTGCTGGGCTTTGTATCCACTTTGGACCAGGTCAGTGGGTATTAATAAAGTAAAAACCAACTTTATGCCTGAAGTGTAGAAGAAGCTATAACAGGCATTTCAGATTTTGACTGCTGTCCTGACATCACGCTCATCAGTCTTCTCCAAGCCTAACCAAGTGATTCCTCTAGTGGAAAGCTTGTAGATTCCATTTTCCTGAGCAGCAGAAGAGGTAGCTTGCCATCTGTGCAGGTTTCTTTTCCTTTATTGCAGTAAAAGGAACACGCACTCGAGCGGAATTTGAAGTCACCGGCAGCAAATAAGGCAGCGAGATCACACGAAGGCAACTGAAGGAACTGTAAAGGCATAAGCAGTGGCTGGAATAGTAATGAGGGAGTTAGAGGAAAGATGGGGAATATGTAGCATTTTGAAGAGTAAAAGATAAGCAAAGCAAACGGTCCAGCAAATGTCCCGGCGACAGTATCCCGGCAACAATAAATCCTGCTTGTGATAGGGCAGGCTGAGAAAAAGCTGGGAACTGACAGTTTCCTAATTGCCTGCCAAAGAAAAACTGGCCACTGGTACCACTGTGTAATGTGGAGTGTAATGTGTAAAGCTGGTGTAGGTACACGGACGACTTCTAGGCAGCAGCTACTGCCAAGGAAATTATTTGGAGCCGGAGAAGCTGACAGCCAGTGCTGATGATCTGCACTAGAGCTCTTTGAAGAGGTATCAGTTGGCTGTGAGAATTAATCTGGCTTCAGTTCAGGTGGAAGATGCTGACAAAGGAGTCGTGTCGCTGGGAGGGCAATTTAGGGGTTATGCTTTCTGCATGGAAGTGGTGCTAGCCTCTCAGCTTATCTACTCCCAAGAAAAACGAGTGGGGTGGCTGGTTGCCACATGGATCAGTTTATCAAGGTAACAGGGTCTTAATGATGGAAGTTAATGGGAATTTCCTGGGGATGAGCATCCCTGTGGCAGTAAAGGGTGTCAAAGAGAAGGTGATCTGCAGAGGAAGAGGAGAAATGAGGCTCATGCAGGTGTACGTGGGTATTCTGCCAGTGTAAGGAAAGTAAGTGATAAATAGTCAGAAGTCTTAGAAAAGCCTGAGTGGAGGAATAAGAGCCATCAGTAGTGAAAGACATTGAATTAGATGGATTCCCACTGCTAGAAACTTACTATGTTTATTATTGATGGCACTGAAAGTTTTATTTCTCTCCTTTTTGCACTTCTCCAGTGAGCTGGTTAGTACTTCATCATGCAAAAGCAGGTGATGGAAGGACTCGGGAAGGAGAGTGAAAAATGACACAAATGAGCTAGAACAACAGCTATGCACTGGCAGGGAGTACAAGGAAAAGTAAGCAGAACTGCAGGTCATCCTAAATGACAAAGATGTTTTCTTAGTTATCACTAAAACATGGTGGCAAGACTCTCAGGAAGTAGCAAGTCCCTATTTCCCTGGGCTTTCTGAGTCGCTGAGCCTTTTTTCCCCTTATCTAATATCCTAGACCTGATTTTCAAGGTACCTGAGCAGCAAGTGGTTGTGGTGAGAGTATGGGAAATTCACTGGTCCCTTCTTCATACTCTGGCACATCTGTCCGACTGGAAGGTTCTGGCCAGCGAGGGATGCTGCCCTGGGAGCAGGGGGTCCTCGCGGGGAGAGGGAGGCTGCGTGCAGGTGAGTCACTATTTCAGAGCTTGCTCCGGGGTGAAATTGTCTCAGGCAGCGATAGCATTTTTTTTTTGGCCTTTCTAAAGGTTGTTTTAAGTTCCCCTGAACTTTTAAAGTTGGCTGTTTAATAAAATAGAGAGAAATATTAGCAGAGATAACTGTCAGTCAGGTGAGATACCCTGGGCAGCGCTCTGGCAGGTTCACGCTGCTTCGGCGACGGCTGCTGGGGAAGAGAGAGCAGCCAGCACTGCTGCCTTCCCTGATGATCATCTGAAATTGAGACACCACCTCTCCCTCTTGCAGTATATTTAAGTGGAAGTTCATTGCCCTGCTGGACACCTGGATTTTATAACTGACCTCTGACTCCGAGAAGTAACTAAGTCACTCTTCTGTCTCCACTTCTTATGAAGTAAAGCCCAAAGACTGGCAGTCTGGACTGGCTGAAGGCAGCTGCTTTTGGAGTGGAGGAGACCAGGCTGAGTTACTTTTAGAACTTAGCCTTTTTTAATCTACTTGGGTCCTTTTTATTCTAGGACCTTCTTAGGGGCAGCTCAGGATACCTTTAAGAGTGATTCATGGGGCTGATGAGGTGCTGATGGTTGCTGTTCTTGGATATTGAACATGGTGAGACACTGGAGCAGGTTGCTCAGAGAGGTGGAAGATGCCCCATCCCTGGAAGGGCTTTGAGCAACCTGGTCAAGTGGGAGGTGTCCCTGCCCATGGCAGGGGGGGTTGAACTAAATGACCTTTAATGTCCCTCCCGACCTAAACCATTCAGTGATTCTGTGTTTGGTCTTGGATATTTGGTACTCTGCAGGTACCAGGTCTCAAGCCCCCAGTGGCACCAGAGGAGGAGCAGATGGAGACTGTGCTTGGTGGGTCGGGAAACGGAGACTCCTGTGAGGAGATGGCTGCAGGCTTGGGGCTTTAGGCACCAGCTGGAAAGCTCCTGCTCCACCAGCAGGTTTGCAGCTCAGGAATGGAGTCAGTGGCCTGACAGCAATAAGCTGGCAGAGCCCAAGCCCTGTGGCAGTACCAGGAGGGTTCAGGTCAGCGAGCAGACCAACACTGGCCCCACTGCAGGGAGCAAAGCAAAAAAGCAGGACACAAAAAGCTACATAGAAGTACCATTCTACAGGTATCAAACCCCTGTAATTTAAAGCAGCAGAATGATGTTTCCCTTTGTTAGAATCATTTCCATTCCAGGTATGCAGGGGGTTGGTTTTGTTTTGTTTTGGGTTTTTTTTATCTCTTTCTTCTTCTTCAAATCTGCAATCAGTGTTTGCCAGGAAGGAGAAATGGATTGGTTTTTCAAGGGGTCAGCTTGATAACGTGGGAAATGGCAGGCTAATGACAGTTTAACACCAATTAGCAGGCCACTTTATAATAGATTAGAATTCTGAGTCTGTGCAATTGATAATTACAATAATTAACTCTCTGAGCCCGCGTGCACTTTGGAACAGAAATTTGGTACCTGTGTTTACGCTGAAGGAAAAGCGCGGAGCAGACACGGATCGTTTGAAGTGCTAAGAGTCAGTCAGGTTGGTAAGATGGTACTAAATTTGGGCTTGTTCCTGAAATGTGCTCGCAGGTGACAGCCTCCCAGGTGGAGGTGACTGTATCAATGCCTATTTCAGTCGTAGCTGAGCAGAGCTGCAAGAGGAGGTGGAGATTTAACACTTGCTGCGGCTGAGATAAGCTATGAAAGGCATTTGTTCTGAGAACAGCTCTCTTCATCCTTGCTTCAGGATCCCTGGTCTCACACTGATGGATTTCCCACCTACTGAGTCCAGTTATTTTCAACATTTAGCACTTGTAGCTGAAGTCAGGCTCCCAAATATGTCCTTTCCTATTGGGAAAAGTAGCAGTGAGAAGTGTTTGATAAGAGGGAGCTCCGTGCTGATGCTCATAGTGAGATGCTCAAAAGAGCTCAACATCCAGCGTGACTGTGTCCTGAATTCTTTAGGAAAGCTCCATTTGGTCTTGAATCCTTCAGGAAATGCAAGTGCTGCTGCCATGGTGATTCCTGTCAGTGGTTTATGGAAAGCTGCTGGCACCCACGTGTGATGGTGGTGGTCTGTGGGACCAGAGGCAGAGCATGGAGGAGACAGTAGGACAGACCTGCTGTCTCTGGAGACACGTAGCCAGGTCTCTGGTCACGTTGTCTTGGTGGATTAATGGCTGCAAGATCTTCTTTGTAATTCTTGGGTTCCTGTTGGCTTTATGTGTCTCATTTCATTTCATGGGTCTCCTCTTAAATGCTGTGAAATCTCCTTATGAAAAGTGCTCAAGGTGAGCTCTATTTATGGTTACATTTGAAATATCCAGGCAGACCTAGCACAGCAGGGGACCTTTGCCAGTCTAGCCTGTTTGGGTATCTCTTCAACCCTGCACAGATTAATAAAATAAATACTTTGATGAACGTGGCACCAACCCCGGAATGCTGTGATCCAAATCCCACTCCTTCAGTAGGATGGATTTCAGGATCAGTATCATCAAGGAGCCAGGATCTGTCCTGGCAACAGGGAAAAAGAGGTTTAAAGAAAGGGAGGGGGGAAAGGATTTTTAAACTAGTGTATTATTTGGATTTCATGGCTGGGTTGTTTTTGTCATGCAGTACCAGAATAATTGGACGTGTGCACGGTGCTGCAACAAGCCCGGGTGACAGTGGGTTTGTCAAGTTGCTGAACAAGATGCCTGACAGCAGATCACCTTGGCCGAAAGTTGTCATCAACTGTTATGAGGGACAACACTGTGACCTGCACTGTCCCAGTGAGCTGTCCCTTCCTGTAGAAATCCTGCCAGTGGATAAAATCAGGTGGATCACACAGAGGAACATCCCTGGGGGTTGAAGTTCTGGGGTGTGTCTGGTGAGTCCTTCCAGAGGAGGCTGGGGCGAGGCAGAGATGCTAAACCACCTCTAGCTGCTGCCTCTTGCTCCAGACTGGAGGGCTTGGGGGTGTAACTGGGGTCCCATAATAATGTTACAGCTTCCTGGAGAGCAGCAGGGCTGGCTACAGAGGGGGAAAAGCTGCCGTATCACAGGGCATTTTGAATAGATGGCTTTTGTTTCTAGTACTAAAAGGTGCTCTGGCTTTCTAAAGTCCATAGATGAGATTTAAATTCATGAGTCCTCCTCGAAAGATTGTACGTTTGACAGTCTTGACAGAAAAAGATGGAGTTGACATCCAACACAACTTGGCCACTAAGGGCTTGAAGTGAAACACCGATGATGTGTGTATAGGGCGCCTTTAAAAGAGCCCATTTCGTAAGGCTGAAAGCAATTCTGGGCTAAATCAGCTGGGGAAAAAGGTTTTGGCAGAAAAATGGGAGTAATTGAGGAAAGTTGACTAGGAGTTCCAAATTCCTCAGTCAAGGAGGATGGCTGCTGCTTGGAGAAACCTCTGCCTCCTTCAGAAAGCTAGAAAGTTAGAAATTCCCTTCGACGTTACCAAAGACAAGCCATTTTCTTTTTCCTCTCCTGCCTGTCACAGGGCATCCAGTTTCATCGCTTGCTGCTCACCAGAAGGTACAGCCTCTGCTGATCCACTTAAAATAGAAAGAAGTCGTGTGCTGCGCTCTGTGGGGTGGGGAGCAGCTGTTTGAGAGCACAGCTGCCGGGCGTGCTTATTGTTACTCACAGCTTTTGTAGAGGCTTAACAGCTCCTCTGTGGTTATAGTAAAGAACGTTTTCTCTCCCCTGCGTGCCTTGGGTGAGCTCTTCAGCTCGAGGTGTCTCCCCGTTCCCTGGCAGGGGACCTCCTGCCCTCGGCATCGCTGCCCGTGCTGGGGAGGAACCTGCTGCCCTCGACTCCGGTGCGTCTCGCCGAGCGAGGAGTCGGGTTGATGGGCTGTAGAAGGCACCGCGTTTTGGTGTCGTCAGCACGAAGACTGATCTCTGGCACAGAGGTGATAAAACGGTTAATGAAGCAGCGAGCTCTTCAGAGATGCTCCAGCTCTCCCCTCCCTGCAGGAGGTGGTGGGCAAGGTCATCCCCTCGGGGGAGCAAAGGCAGCCACAGACTGGGCTTGTAAGACATTAACACTTAACAAATAATACCTTATTTTTGCAGAAAATACCTTGTTTAGCTGCTTTCTGAGCCACATATCAAATGCTGCCATTGTCGTGGGTGTGTGTCCCGGTGAATGGAGGAGGAGGACAGATTTCAGACCTCTTGGAGTCCTGGTCTGTGATTGACAGCCTGTAGTCAAGACTGTGTTTGTAACAAACGTCTTCATAATACTTAACATTCAATAGAGTAAAAGGAGAGTAATGAGCACCGCAGCTATCCCAGGTTAGTAATTACCACCATCATTATTAATTTTCCAGAGCAATCTCGTCAAATGACTCATTATTATCTCAATTCCTTCGGCAGGGCTGATTGATTCTTTCTCCCTGTTGTGACTAATTTCATATAATGTCTGAGTGCAATATAGAACTATAGAGCCAGTGCGATTCTAACGCAGAGTAAGTCTCAATAACCAGACCCCTTCCCTGTAGCTCTGCTGGGATCTGATGCTCTGTGCTACTTAATAGAAATAACCACCCCATTCCTGTCACTTCCCACTCTCCGTCACAGGAATTCCACTGGAGACAGGGATTGACATCAGCCTGGGCCCTGGGCTGTGTGTCTCAATGTTATATCTGTGTTGGCATCCACCACGAGCTTCTCAGCACCTTGCAGAAGCAGCGTGGCATAGTCTGAAGGAAGTGTTGATATCATCTTCAGCATTTCACAATGTCAGTTCCAACGGCTTTCAAGGAAGGAACATGTCTGTTAGCCCGGTTGTGTGGGGTTTTTTTAGAGGAGCCAGCTACATGTGATGGTTTTCCAGCTCTCTTTCATCAGCTCTCTGTTTGCAGTCTTCTGCCAGCAGACCTACGGATGAAGGAGTTCACTGCAGGACAAGGAGAAGGCTTCTCCGTGGGGATGGTGATGTGGTTCTTGTGTCTTCGGAAGTGATGAGGTGGATGAGGTAGAACGATTATCTTCCCTTTCAGAAAACTGGAAACACACTTCTTGCATTTTTCTCGAGCTGGAGGGGAGGAAAGGAGGAGGGGACAGCAGTTCTCTTACAACTTTGACCTTTTTGTCTCCTGGACTTCAAACACAGTCAGACCGGAGAGGGAAAGCAGTAGACAGTAAGCCCAGGAACAGCACGCGGCGGGACTGTGGGTGGTACCCTGAGCGCTGGACCTTTGGCTTTTTCAGACTAGGAAGATGTGATGGTTTAATCCTGACCCACCAGCCTAGAAACCTTGGTGTGCATCAGTAGGAAGACTCAGTGCTGCTCTGTCCATGCAAGCAGCATGAGTCACATGCATTGGTTCCAACCGTACAGGTGTTCAAGCCCCATAGTGCCACCCGACCCCCCGGGGTAGTGGTGTTATTTAGTAGCTCAGATACTTAGCTTACAGTCATTTTCTTTCTGTCACTGCCCATTTAGTCTAGGTTGTTCTGGAGGTGAAAACATTCTATGGTTTATTATGCTATAATATGGTATATCATGGTATATTGCTGGATATTCCTAAAACCATGACTGAATTTCCTCTTGCTTTTTCCTGCTATCTTTGACTTTGTAAGATGACTCCAAGTTAATGTTGCTTACTTGTGATACCTTTACCTAGTGCTTTGAGCTACTGCTTCCATTAACTCTGGGTAAACAACTTAGCACTACTATGAGATCTATTCTGTAACTATTCTCCATAGAAATTACACTTAAACTCTTCTGAAACCAAGCTAATCCATGCTAAAAAGCTGTGACCTTATTTCTGCCCCAGTTGTTTATGGATCCAGCAAAACATTCAGTAAATATCGGTGAGAGGTGACTGCTCCATATTAAGACAGAAATATCTTTCCTTCCACCACCTTTTAATAGTTACAAATCATTTCTCCATGCGGTGATCCATTGGTGAGACACTGGCACAGGTAGCCCAGGGAGGTGGAGGAAGCCCCATCCTTGGAAGTTTTTAAGCCCAGGCTGGCTGGGGCTCTGAGCAACCTGCTCTAGTGGGAGGTGTCCCTGCCATTGGCAGGGGGGTTGGAACCGGATGATCTTGAAGGTCCCTTCCAACCCTGACAATTCTATGATTCTGTCTTCTGATAAGCGATTCCCCTTTGCTTGAGGAACTGCCTTCTCCAGGTTAGTTTTGAACCTGAATCCCACCAGCTGTGATGGTAGGCAGCTTCATCAGCTGTCTCACCTTTCAATTGTCTCATCCTTGCAAAGGATTCTCCAGTCTTAATTCAGCATTTAGAAGAGTGCCACTCTTTGTGCTCACTTGGAGGGCTAGTTTGAATGACAGGTTATGTTTTGCTGGGTTTATTATAATAAAGTGAATTCTGTACTAGTGTATTTATATTGAAAAGCTTGAACTGTGACACGATACCCAGGGGAAATGTGTACATGTAAAACCCTCCTATAGTCTTGTCTTTGCTTTGACCTTAAAAAGAAAGATAGAAAAGGTGGCGAGTTTCCCGTCCTTGTTGCTGCCTTGCCCAGGGCAGGTGCGTTCACCTGCTTGTCGGTGTGGAAGCAGATGGACAGTCCTGTGCCCTCTGAAAAGCTGTCGAAAGCATTGTTTGCTCTTCTCAGATAGCTGCAACACCTTACCAAAGTTCAGGAGAACGGGATGAAGAGCACTGACACCCGTGTGTTCAAACCTAGTGGATAGCTTAGTGGGATTATTGCTCAACCAGCTGTTGTGTCAGTGAAACTTCTCACGTTGCTTTGGAATTTTTTTACGATTTTATTTAGAGAGAAAGGGAACTTATTGGTGGTATGTCTCCCATTTCTGTTCCTGGTGATAAATGGGAGTGTACAGTAATGTCTCATACTGCACCTTGTTAGTAGAGAGGTGGGAGTAGTTTGCACGGCTGTGTCCCTGGGTATATCCGAGCAGGGGGAGGCAGGGAGAAGATGTGTTCAAGGTTGCAATTTGCTCATCTCTTCTGTAGCTGCCAGACCTCCCTGTGTATGTTCCTGCAAGCACCTCTGTCATCTTACAACTCATGCACACGGAGGTAAACAAGTGATAAGTGCATCTTGCTGGTGAAGCTCTTGAGGAGGAAGGAAAGGGTTTGACTGCAGCCTAAAACAATCATATTGGAGGTTATAGAGGGAGCATTTGAAAGATTTTTACAAAGTTGTTTAAACAAGGATGAATTGATCCTTGGTTTCCCTCTTACTGCAATCTTGAGGAGGAGGAAGGGAAAGAAATGTAAAGTATCTTTAGATTTTGAGATGGTTTGGTCTGTTGAGGTCTGACCTACTCTGATATCAGGAAAGGTCTCTCTGCTGAGTGTTCAGGTTAGTAGAGGAAGGATTTATATAAAATGAGTGCTTAGAAATTCAGCTAGATCTTACATGATGCTTCAGATGTCGATGCCTGTTTTTTTGTCCTTTATATCTACAGGGAAACCAAGGCATGGCAAGTCAGGGGGTGACAGGACAGTTAGTGGACTGGTTGTAGAATCAGGATGGTGATGTGGGTGGCAGAGCAGCACTGTCTTCTCTGGGTCACAGCTGGTAACACTCCACTGGATGAGAATTGCCAGGGATGAAGCATCTTCTTGTCACCACAACAGATAGGTAATCGAGGCTGACAACAATGTACTGTTGGTTTTTCTCTCAGAGACTCAACTGTCTCCTTTAGAGAATCACAAAATGGTTTGGGTTAGAAGGGACCTTTAGAGATCATTGAGTCAACCGCCCCTGCTATTGCAGGGACATCTTTCAGGAGATCTAAGCCTCATCCAACCTGACCTTGAACACTTCCAGTGCACCATCTGTAACTTCTCTGGGCAACAGAGAAGTGTTCCAATGCCTCACCAGCCTCCTCATAAAAAAATGTCTTCCTTATGTCCAATCTAAATGTACCTTCTTTCAGTTCAAAACTGCTGTTCCTTGTCCTGTCGCTACAGGCCTTGGTAAAAAGCCTCTCTCTGTATTTCTTGTGAGCCTCCTTTATACATTGAAAGGCTGTAATAAGGTCTCCCCAGAGTCTTCTCTTCTCTTGGGTTCTCATGACATTTCTGGTGATAAATCTCTCTAAATTCTTGTGGTGTTCCTGAAAGTGCCTGGACAAGGCAGCTTCATCTTCTTATTCACGTACATCATCAGAATACATGGGAGCAGCATCAGAGAAGGGGCTTGGGGAGTTTCCCAACTATCTGAGGTTAGGAAATTGTCTAGGAGTACAGTACTGAATCTTAGAATATTACTTTGTCATTTTATGTAATACTGGAGCCTGGTCACCATGGGAACGGGCATAAATAGAGAAGTTTGAACTGGAAGGGGAAGTACCCAGTACTTGGGGTGCAGTTGTTGACCTCATGTCATCCAGAAAGCTTGGAGGTTAAGTACTTCTCCTTCCATGCCTTCCATGCCATGTGCACACTGGTCCGAACTCTTTTAAAGTCTTCCTTGTGGCTTGAGAAACCTATACAAGGCAGGAGAAGACCTGTCCAAGAGAAGACAATTATTTTGTTTCTTTCTGCCTGTTTCACAGGCAGGGTTTCAACCTTATGGGGCAATCTGCTCGGGAACATTTTTATTTCGAAGCGGAACCCGGACGTTGGTGAGTGCATGTAATCAAGCTGAAAGCTAATAGGTGACTTTTATTCCCCTCCTCCCCCCCCCCTTTACATAATATCTCTTCAGCATCTCTTTTATAACTTGTCTTTAGAGAATCACTGCAGTTATCCAGCCGTTTCTTCGCTGCCTTTCATTATTGTAACAGAAACAATCACTGGAAATTGCATGATGGTATTGGATTGTGCTACATTCCTTCCTCAGGTCATTTGACAGGAGCTTTTTTCAATAGACCAAAAGGAGAAAGGTACATTTCTGTAAACATGAGACAAGTCCTAGATGTGCTGCAGCCACCTGGGAGAAAACTCCATTGTAAAAGAGGCTTTTAAAATTGCTCATGTGGGATTTGCCATTAAGAGCGTAAAGGCGGGCGAAATGGGCTTCGGATTGGGCTGACAGCTTGCTTCTCATCCTCTGAAGAATTTTAGGAATGTCTTTACTTCCCTTTGGAGGGCTTAAGGCTAGTGTGCGATTGCAAGGGCTAGAAAGTTGCTTTTCTTCCTGCCTCCCTTCTCTTTCAGGCTAGGTTCAGCTCTCATGCTTGTTAACTCTTGAAATACCAGTGTGCACTGGGAAAGGGGCTTTTAAAAGCCAGTGGTTTCTTCTTTTGCAAAAGCTGAATGATCTAGGGTGTGAGGCAGAAGACGTTGCTTTCTTCGAGGAGTTATTGGGTATTTTCATACATACTGCTGTGGGCTCTGCCCGGGATGTGGTAACACGTGCTTGTCCCCCATCAGAGTAACACTGCCTATAAATTGTGCTAGCGCTTGTCTGTGCACTGTACTTTGATCATAATCTTACCCTTTGAGCTAAAATGCACCAAGGTGTCAGAGCATCAGTGTTTGCTCGTGTGCTGGGGAATGCAGGTTGAACTGACAGATGAAATTTGCCTGGTTTATTCTCTAGAACATGGAAAAACATGGGGATTTTGTCATACTGTATTTTGTATATGTGAATGGTCTTTGCCCAAAAGGGCTTCATTACCCATCAATACATTGAACCCTCAAGCATGTTGTTGGGAGCTGTGGGCTTTGCTGTGACTCAGGGCTCTTAAGTAAAGAGCTGAGCAAGCATCCCCTTTGTGGTCCCACAGCATTTCTTCTTAGTGAAGTCCTTGGATCCTCTGAAGCAGAAGTTTGGTTTTCTCAGGTGAATAAAATAGAGACCTCAGTTGGAGTCAGCCAGCAAACATCCATCATCACACTGGAACTGAGGTCTGAACTACCACATCTGGTAAGATTCTCTCTCTTCCCCTGCCTCCCCTTCAACTGGCTGGCCAGGAGAAGCTCAGTACCTGTAAAGCTATGGAGTAGCAGAAAGGTAATCTTAGAAACCTGATTTCTAGATGGAGAGAATCTTCTACTGACAGAGTTATCAAATTAATTCCTCCCTGAGTTTCCCACTTGCTCATGTAATCTGCTGATTGAGTGAGTCATCTCTATGGTGTATTTGAGTTTTGGTCAATCATGGACTTTACAACAGTGATTTTGAACCCTGTCCCACAGTTTAGAATGACTGTGCTTTTTTATTTCCTTTCTTCCTTCATCCTGCTGAGAAAACCACCCAGCTCTGAGCTTTGATTATTCAAGTGGAAGAGGGTGACAAGAAGACAAACAAACATCATTTGGTTCTTGGGGGCACGCTTCCCTGATGCTTGACCTTTTGGACTTCCAACATCTTCTTGTCCATTTACATGCATTACAGTTTTTCCAATTACCAGTGAATTAAATTTGGAATTGTGGTATTTGGAAATGTCAAGCAGAATCAATAGAAAAGCACTTGGGGCCCAGTCTTAGTAGACTCAGCACATTTTAAAGCATATTTGAAATGTCCCTGCTGATAAATCTCAGAGGACCATGTGTGGATTATGAATTGAGGTGCTGCTGTTTGGGTACCAAAGCTCTCTGTGGCTTGCCTGGAGAAGACCTTAGAAATCAGGAGCTCTGGAGGCAGCAGCATGGGAGGGTGAGGACAGTGGGATGGGCCAGGCACACATGAAAGAGTTGGGAAAGGTGTTGCCATTGCTGTTCCTTAAATCTTAAATTCCACAAGGAGATGCTCCTGCATCCTCATCCCTTTGCCTGGGAGAAAATGTCTTTTGTAGCTTGCTTTGAAAGCTTATCAAAACTTCACTCTGTGTGTGGAACATATTTATGAACATACATGATTTCACTTCCTCCTCCAGTGCTCTTTGGAGACCTCTTGCTGGCTCCCAAGGAGAACAGGAGAGAACAAGTGATCATCTTTTAAACGTCATTTCACAATTTGCTGCATATTTTACTTCGGAGTTTGTAGCATCTGGTCAAAATTTGCCCTCTATTTGATTTTTAGGAGCGTGGTTGGAAATATCTTAATCTTGTCATTAAACTTCAATATTTTCCATCACTGAGGCTGCAAAGTTTGGGGGCTGAGACAACCTTCTCAGCAGCTTATTTGTGCGGTGCTTAGCCCACAAGGGTCCATTTTTCATGCCAGAGAGTAGTCATTGCTGTTACAAGCCAAATAAATGGTCTTCTTAATGCTTTTATAAATGCACACCTCAGATTTAAGGAAAAAAATAATCTTCATAACTATATGCTTGTTTGAAAGCTCGTGGTCTGGAAGGAAAACAACTTTTCTATGGAAATTCTGTATGGTGCAAGGCATTTTCTTGGTGTCGTGGCAGAAAGGAAGCCAGGAGGTGTCTCCTGATGAGCAGGAAGAGTCGGTGTCCACCTGCTATGCTTATGGCAGAGGTCCTGCATGAGGTGGCATCCTTGGGGGTGGTCCTACAGCAGCTCAGTGCCTCAGGAAGTGTGGATGGGTGATGTGCACCTTCACATGTTCCCCACCCTGTGCTGCGTGCAGGCAGGCTGGTGGTGGGTCCCTTTTTGGATGCGTAACTTTGTGTTCTCGAGGCTGACTTGATTTTGTTTTCATCCTCTTGGGTGTAGCGGAGGCGTGTGTGTCTGTATTAAAAAAAAAAAAAAAAAAAAGAGAAAGAAATTGGGCCTTTTTTTGTGTGTTATTACTAATCTGGTTTGAGCTCTGCTGTCCAAATTGCCTCGTTTGTGACCCAAAGTGCATTTAAACATGAACTGCAGAAGCACCACGGCATTAAATGCTTTTGATTGATCTCCCTGATGGTTTTATTAAAGAACTAAAACCTTTTTTGGGGAGACAGAAACAGTTAGCCATGAGAAGGGAGAAATCTAATTACATTTTGGCTTTGTCCTTAACTGAAATGCTACAAAATAGGATTTTTCTAATGGATAACTAAAATCATCTCTTCTTTAAATAAAATATAGAAATGACCAGCTGAGTTCAAGTCAAAAATGCACTGCTTCCAAAAATTGATTAACTGCTGGCAACGTTTCTGTCCTGCCAAACACCAGTCCAGCCGGTGACCTGGCCAAACCTCCTTGGATCGCTCTGCCTGGCCAGAGGAATGATTTACTAAACCTTTTCCTGAGTGATCCTCCCCTTTGGGCCAAGAGATTAATCTCATCAGCTCTGTGTGTGTGTGTACATCCAGGCTTTCACTAAATCGAATAACACTGTCATCTCAGGCAGCTCCATCTTCCCTAAACGGGAATCTGCCTGGTTTCATGGACTTGTAAGGAGCTGGGATGCTGCATGTCCTTCTCCGGATCCTTCTTCTATCCATCCTATTTGACTTAAAATACCAGGGAAATTATTCAGAAGAAGTAAACCTTTATTTCTTCCTTTCCCCGAGCTGGTAGTAATGACTCTTAAAACATGCCCCCTATGTTTTACAAAACAGGTTTTACTAGCAGTTTGGGGGAAAATTCTAACAAAGATCTAATTCTTTTGAATAATTTCCTTGTTATCTTTCAATGACTTAAGCCCAAGTTAAAAAAGAGATATATAGGGGGGGATTGCTACACAGATGTCCGTGGAAGCTGTGAAGCGTGAGTCATGGTGTGAATATAGAAGCCCTGAGTTGTCATCCCTGGTGAGCTGGGAGGATGTATTTCTTAATATTAAAGTTCCTTTTTTAATTTTAAAAGAAAATGACTTAAAGCCTCCTGTCCTTTTGAGACTGGTTGTCAATGGCATCATTGCAGGTTACCATGGCAATATATGCTGAGATAATAGATTAACAGCCATTGATTGACTAGAAAACTTAGAGCTCTTTTATCGTGGGATATGCCAAATGTATTGACAGAAAACAAAATTCAAAGTAATATCTTCCCTTGGCATTACACCGTTGCCGTTCTTGGTGCTGCATGGACTTGGTTTCACCTGAACTGGCTGAAGTAACAAAACATCTAGCAGTAGTTGATGCTTTACTCATTGTTTTGTTTTGGTTTGGTTTTTAATTAGCCAGGGCAGTGCCCATCCCTGCATCCAGCCGGCTAGAAGTGGCAAGCCCTCAGTATTTGATCCCTCTGTGCCTGGGCGTGCACTGGTTATGGAGGTCCCCAAAGGTGGGGTGAAGTTTTGGCTTGAGAAAGGGGTTCTGCAGAGTCAGGGGGCCTTGGATCTGTTAACTTGGGACTCTGCCACGTCAAGGCTTTTGTGAAAGCACAGAGCATACAAGCATCAAGTCTGTAAATTCTCATGTACAGTTACGTACTTAACCACAGATGTCATCGCTACTTTGAAGTTTTACCTAAAAACGTATTTAAACTCTATTATTGAAGTACAGCAGGAATGAAATCACCCCACTTGGGGAATAACTGCTGGAGCAACACTTAGTAAATGCGGATTCATGATCGACTTTGTAGAGATGCAACTGGGTGGTCTCTTCAGAGCAACATTTTCCAAATGTTCTCAGTTGCAAGCCTTCCTCGGGCTTGATTTTGGGGTGGGAAACACTAGCAACAACTATCTGAATTTCTTTAATTTGCAGCCCTGCACATAAATTCGGGGCAGGTCTCTGGGAAAGGGAGAGCTGGGGGGCAGCAGCAATCTTTCCCTGCCTTTCCCTCCCCACTAGTGCCTCCCTGGGTGCTCTACACAGGCTTAGATCACGATCCCTCCCACTGGAAGATGTGCCAAAATGCAGCCCCAGGTTCGGAGGCAGCTGGTTGAGCATCCCTGCAGTCTCTGGGCAATGGGAAGGGGCGGGAGTGAGCTGGCACTGAAGTGCCTCATCCCAGCAGATGCTGCTGCACAAGGTGAGCATCCAGCAGCCTGTATCCCAGCTCTGCTCAACCATGCCGCAGTTTGAGGGCTAGCTCTTGAAAACAAACCCAAACCTCAAACAAAGGGCCTGACTTCCATAATCACACATGCAAGAATGCATCCGCAGTTGCTTAATTGCTACGTGCAATTACCCTCCAAATTAGAGGGCAATTACCCCAATTCAGTGTACAATCTCTGTCATTTTATATTATAAAATTACATGTACAAATAGCTATATAGGGACATAACTAAGTGTTTGCAAATAACTTCAGTTGCATACACAGTCTCATATAGAAAGCCCGGTGGTTTTGACAGTTAGGCAAACAGACTGTCTGGTAAATCACTCAGTGTTTATGCAGACTATTTTGACACATCCCATCTTTTCATATATACTTTCATTTTAGGTTTTAAAAAGGGGACAGGCAGAGATAAAGAGCTGAGATTTATAGCAGCCTTCAGCCTTGGGGAAGATATTCCCTGTGTATCTAATTATGCATTAGGAGCCCAGCAATTGCTAACACCTAGACCCAGAGTTGCTACACTGGGTTTTGGCTATAATTTAGCAGCTGTTGGATAATGACACAGCCTCAGTGATCTGTCGGCAGCTCCAAATTAGGAGAGCAGAGTTTAGTCTCAGATCAGCAGCAAGGTCCCATGCCTCAGCAGGCTGAAGTCCTTCAGTTCAAGAGGACCCTTTTTAATGAGCTCCCTCTGTGCCTTGCAACTCCCAAGTAGAGGAGAGAGGTCTTCCCGCGTCACGCGGTGTGTCTACTGTTCTTCCCATCATTATGTGCCTCGGATGGGTGCTGGGGGTCTTGCTCGGCTGAATCCTAGTGATGCTTCAGTCATCTGGAGCAGAAAATTGACCCAAGGGAATTGGTATAACGATAGTTTCTCGGGACTGAGGTCAAAAAGTTGACTTCCACCCCAGAAAGGAGTGGTGGTGGGTAGCCTCCCTCTGCCTTCGTGATGCGTTGAGAGTTACTTGGGCTTTGTGGTGTTTTGTGCAAAGGTTTTTGGTGTGTGGCTTTTGTGTGAGGAAGGTGTTGGAAGAAGCCACACCGTGTCATCCCCAAAGTGCTGGGTGGATGCAGGGAGATGCCAGAAACTCATCTGTTCCTGCAAAGCCTCGTTCTTCCTTAGACTTCGTTCCTTAAATGACTATTTGTGGATTGCGGTATTAAAACGTTGATTGTTTTTGCCCAGCTGCTGACACGAGGCTGTTTTCTATGGAGGGAACTGGGGCTGACAGCAGGCTGAGCTGCTGGAGATGCCATGCTCCTGGTTTGCTTGCTCAGCATTTTCTGTGAACTGCTGGCTGTGCAGCAAGGTGGTTCTGCCTGTGGTAGTTTCTGCAGACGTGTTTGAAACATCTCCCCTGCAAAATTCATATGTGTGGCAGGGGCCAGCAGATCCCACCTGTGTTTGTACCTCTTGCCTGTGCATAATGGGAATCCCTGCTGGGGAGGAAACAGCTTTTTTTTTCCCAATTTTTTGCTTTGTGGATGGCAGAATTGCGTTAAGTGGGAATGGGATGGGGGGGTCACAATGACTCAAATCAAGTTTCAACGGTGATTTTCAAACACTTGCTTAGCAAATGTTTTGTTGCACCTGAGTCCTATTGACTTTCTGCCAGAAGCTAAGCAGTGCCCCAATATGTTTATTTTTCACCCCACATGAGCAGCGTGTCCTTACCAGGCAATGCCACCCAGTGAGGGAGGTCAGGATCTTTCCTACCACATAGCAATGATGGTGTGAAGGAGATGACAGGAGTGTTGTGGGAAGAGAAGGGTGGGACTGGGGGACACAGCTCCGTTAGTCCATCTCAGGCTGTGGTTTAGCACTTGTTTTTTCTTACAGACCTTCAGTGGCCTTGGGGAAATAGGCACTCGTTGCCCAAGGTGGGAGAAGTAGGTAGGAAAAACCACATTCCCTGGGATGCAGGAGCAGAGATCAGATTTCATCCTCTTGCTCACCACTGTTCTCCCTCAAAGGGTCAAACCCCTGTTTCAGTTCCTCCTCCCTCCATTCCGCTGAGTGTTTTAACGCAGCGAGTGCAGGTACCGCAGCTAGCTACAAACTTTGGTCTCTGTGTGATCCATTACAGAGCAAGGTGTGAGTGTTTCTTGACGAGCTAAAGCAGCAGGTAAATTAACACCCAGTCCTGGAGCTGTGCCCTTTCCTGCTGAGATGGTCTTGGTGACAAATAAAAGCGTTTCTTGCAGTCCTGGGCACCCAGCGGGATGGGGATCCTGACCAAATGGCTTTTTAAAAAGATCTGAAAGCAGGTAGCAAACATGCAGGTTTTTCAAGTGTCTTCTTAATGCACGCATCCATAGGAGCTGTTTCAAGGAAAAGATAGAGATATTTAGTCATCCAGCCTTTCTACATGCTTTTATTCAACTCATCTAAACTTTGACAGCAGGGGAAAAAACTGTGAAAGGCCTTTTTCCTGGCGCTGTTGCCGTTTGCAGAGTTGGGCTTGCGTGTTTGCAAGCAGATCTTAGTTTTCAGCTGAAACTTGTTCCAGAAAAGACAACTGTCTTGGGGGAAGGGAGCTTGGGCTCAGCACAGGATTTAGCAGCCTCGGTTTGCTGGTCCCAGAGCTGATACAGCTCCTGCTTCACATCTTTTTAACATTCCCTTTTCAAAGCGCAGCGGAAGCATCAAATCTCAGTGCAGCTTTGTGCGTTGCATTGGCCCTCGTTGCAGGTGGAGAGAACAGGCTACACAATATTGCTTGAGGTTACAGATGGAGGTGGCTGAGCCAGGATTAGATTTTGGGGCTGTTTCCCAGGCAAATGGTTCATTAAACCTTCCCTCTTTCTGGGAGACGGTGTTGGGGAGCGAGAGGAAATTTCCATCTAGGGATTCGGTTTGGGATGATGGAAATAATATTACAAAATGTATTTCAAGAACTGGACCAGAAGGTGAGAGTGAATATTAGCTGTCAGGTATCAGCTGGAAGCCATGTGTAGTATTACAGTGAAGGAAAGATATTTACTTATTCCTTTATAAATAAAAAGAAATCACCCTCCCTGCACACAAAACAATGCTGCTCCGCTTTCCTTGCTGATTTAATCAGTATTTAGCAAAAATGCTTAATCTGCCCTAACAAAGTGTGGTGTGAGTATCAAGAGAACAAATATCAAGGCTTTAACAAGGAGTGTCAATATTGACACGGTTCCGTGTTGAGGGATATTGGTAGGTTGTTTTTATTATAGTAAGCAACTTGTCAGAGGAAAACTCAGATGGAGCTTTGCAAGTGCCGATAAAACCTGCAGGTGCTATTGAAATTGAGCTCTTGCTCGTGTGTGCTTTGAATATAATTCCCAGTTTGAGAAGTCAGCTTTATGACTTTCTCATACCTCTCCTCCCTTGCAGTGTCTCTCACGATGCAGATTAAACATTCTTCCCAAAAAAAAAAAAACAGAGTTACTGAAGGACTGAATGCCTCTTAATGTGCAAAGAGATCTTTCTGGTCTGATGAGTTTCCTCCATGCCATGAAAATTACCCATCGCTGATTCGGGGCATTGGTATCAAGAGCTGGTTGGACATATCACTCCTAGTTTGTGCAGAAACCGTATTTTCTCCTGCAACCTTCTTGCAGTTCCACTTGCACTCTGTTGCCAGGTCATCTGCACTCCTTGCATGATGCCTGTTGGCAGCAGAAGGTTGATTCCCTGTAGCAGATCAGGCAACATTGAACAGCTTGAATGTGATCTGTAGCTCAAGTGCCATCTTTAACCCACTACAAAATTGGAGGTGAATCCTGCCACCAGGAAACAGCTTGGAGACTTGGCAACTTGAGGAGTTGCAGGCTGTGGAAAGACAGGTCAAGCCCCTGCTCACTCAGGACACATCTTGGCGTGTTGGGTCTTCCATTGGAAGTGATAGTGCCTTCTCCGGCTGGGTGTTGTGAGGGTACTTACATCAGTAGTGGCTGGGTGTTTAGGTATGGAAACAATGAAGCTACAGAAGGTATCCAGAGCCTGGCACTGGTCCCCATGCCCAGGCTTGGTGTGTTCTCTGCCAGTTGTAAGACACTTGATGCCCAGCATCTTATGAAGATGAAATTGCATCACCTTGTAGATAGAAACCTTTCAGAAGGGGCTGGTTTGCCGTGTTGAGTGGGAATCACAGGTTGGGTTGCGTTTAGATCATCCACATATGGCCCTTGCTACCTTAATCTCAACATTAAAGGTCAAATAGCCTTTGGAGACAATAGAGTCATGAAAGCATTGCAAAATTTTCCAGCCAGAATCTTAGTTCTGTGCTTTGCAAAGGTCTGGCTATTCTGGGAGCACAGCACTTTCATTTTTCCATCCTGCGGGACCCATTTGTGTTTTCTACCCAGTTGTCAACACATTTTATTGGCATATCTACGTTTTCCATGATCAAAATAACATCCAGGTCTGACCTTACCTTAGGGTGGGTAATCCCAAAGAGAGAAGGCTGCAGAGCTTCACAGGATTTACAAAATCAGGAGCTTCATGGTACCTTTTCTGGTTGTCTGCTTACATGTTGCTTGTTTCTTTCATTCTTCTCTTTTTAAACTAATCCTCACAACACCACAAAGCAGAATATTTCCAAATTAAGAGAGGATTTCTAAAGCTTCGGACAAAACGGGTCACCTGCAGATACCAGTGTTCCCTTACTTGACTCCATTTTTAATGGATATCCCTGGAATCGTGTTTCAGTTCTGTGAATTTCATGGGGGAATTGCTTCACATGGGGCAGTAGGAACTCCTCAGTCCTTTGGTATGAGGCTTTAAAGGAGGAAGGACCCATGGGCTATGGAGACTCCTTTGTGGTGGCCAAATGCCCATTTAGGGTGGCTAGAGTTGTTCGGGGAACGGAGTTGCTTTTTGCTGAAGTTCTTTCTTGGGTGGAGAGGCAGCATGAGCTGTGTCAATGGCAGCTGAAAACATGGTATTTATCATATGGAGACTTAAATAAATAATCCTGAACTGCAATCTAAGTGAGCAATAGGCACTGGTCTGGCTCTCCTTTGCAGGATGACTATAATCTATTCTCAGTTATATCCTACCCACCTACAAACCCATTTATTTTTAGGTAGCGTTTCCCAAAATAGTGGTGGAGAGGTAACTGCATTGTGTGACATCCCAGTGAGCAGCAAGTAGCACCCTGAGAGATTGTCCTTCCTAAACAGGGTTTCTGTGGTTAGAAAATATTGGGTATGGGTTGTCTCGTACATCCCTCTGTCACAGGGTCCTGTGGTTGAAGCACTGGTCAGAGGAAACCTGGGGAAGGTCTCAGCTGGGCTCTTAAGTTCAGCACCAGCTCCTGTTGTGAGCCTAAGCAAACCTGACCTCTCTGTTCCCCACCTCACACCAGCAAAAGAGAATGACCCTCCACACTGTGCTGAAGCTCACATCTATAAGCTGCTGAGCTCCCGGGGAGACAAATGTACACACCATCTAAAGCAGAACCACATGGAGATGCATCTCCCGGGATCTGTTTCTGATTTTGTTTGAACGTTCTTGGGGTTTGAATTTTGCTCCAGGACCAGGCCACGGGGAGACTGAGACAAGGGAATGCATTTACTACAATGCCAACTGGGAGCTGGAGAAGACCAACCAGAGCGGTGTGGAGCGCTGCGAGGGGGAGAAGGACAAGCGGCTCCACTGCTACGCCTCCTGGAGAAACAACTCGGGCTCCATTGAGCTGGTGAAGAAAGGCTGCTGGTTAGACGACTTCAACTGTTACGACAGGTAATAGCCTAACTGGTTTGTCTGAATACAGGTTTAATTGTTCCTCTAAGTGCAAAGGTTCATGAGTTTTGCATCTAGGAAGAGAAAGCGAGTCCAGGTCAGTTGGCCCAGTCTCCCCCTGTAATTATTTCTGTTCCTAATGCAGCTCTCAGAATTGTCACTGATCTGCCTTGACTTTCTAAATAGAAGCTGGAAAAGGCACTTTTTTTGTTGTTGTTGTGGTTGGTTGGTTGGTTTGTTGTTGGTTTTTTTTTTTCCTTAGCAAAGCTTTGATAATTCTGGCATGCGTTGAAAAAGGTGTCCTGTGCCATTGAATGAAGAGCAGTATGTTCTTCCAAGAGCATTTGGTGATAAAAAGGAAAACTTGGAATCATTTGGAGCTCTCTAGAAAAGCACAGATATTCGGGGTGATTAGAGGTTGAGATATTCTGGTGTTTGTGATGTTGCAAAAAGTTTCACTATTCTTCAGCTGAATTAAGAGACAGGCAAGGAGAAGGAGCAGGGCAACAAAAGCAGTATGTGTGTTGGTGTGTCTCTGCCTGAGCTAAAGGGGAGTGAGGTTTTTGTGGTGTGAAGGCTCCAGCCTCATTAAATAGCTGGGAAAACAAACTAGTTTTTTCTCATTTCCCTTGATGCAGTTCTACAGAGGGGAAAAGAATTACAGCTAAAGAAAAAGAGTCCTCTGAAGTTTCACAGTTTAAAAGGATGATGTTCAGTTATCTCTAGTCTCAGTGTTTTTGCTGAAAACACCCCAATGACTGACCAACCAACCAGTCCAAACCCAGCTCTTTCAGTAAGAATTAACAGAACATAAAACTCAAGGTTTTCCCTCGATAAAACGTAGGTTGACCTCACCTTTGTGACGTTCCCAGCTATGCATCTTTGCAGCTTCTCATTCCAGAATTTTTAGGACATCAGGTCCTAAGCTGCCAGGTTTAAGCAGGGACTAAATTGGTCCCATGGCCTGGAGAGTTTTCTCCCTTCACTATCCCTGTATTTGTGCCCTTTGTCTTAGCTTATCCCAGCTGTGAGTTCCTCCTCATCTTCATTCTATTATTAGTGCCGGGGTTACTTTCCCACCACACCTATTCCCTTGCCAGTTGTATAACCAAGCTCTATATATAGTTAATTTTTTTTCGCCTTTCCCGATAAATCAATCCTTCTTGGCCCATTAGTCATCTTAATGCCGATCCTTCTGAGAACAGAAGGTCACTCAGTTTCCTACTTCCAAGCAGAAGTGTTTACTGTAAACAGACTTCTCCTTTCAGTGCCTGCTCTTGTGTACAGTGACACTTGTATTGTCAGTGAGTGTCTCTGTGCAGGGATGTAGTGGTTCTTAAACTTTGTCATAATGTGTTGCTCTGTTATCATGGTAAAAAGTTTCCAGGGCTCCTTAAAAGCCTTTTTGCATCCCTGGGGTTGAGCATCCATTATTCTTCAGCCTGATTCTTCAAAGCTGCCGTTCCAGGGCAAAGCTAAAAGATCTTCTGAGAATTAACAAACAGTACAAGTGTGGAAAGCAACATTTGAAATAAAGGTTAGCTTTAATTAAATAAAGACTGTTTGAATGAAGTCTTTTTTTTTTTTTTTTTCCCCCTTGAGTACTCTGAACAGTACTTCATGGAGGTAGTGTTGCATCCCAAGATGGCAAAAATGGCTAAAAAGATGCTTTTTTTTTTTTTTTTTTTTTTCAAGCAGCAGTGCTGTGCTGATGCCCTTTTTGTCTCTGTCTTCAGCACTTAGAGATGCTGAGCTGCTGGGTGCAGGCTCAGGAGATGTGCCTGTAACTATATCTGCAGATGTGTCCCCCAGCTGCAGGGCACAGTCCTGCTCTGCCAGGCTGCAGCTCCTCTAGGGGCACCAATGGCATGTGATGGAATGTGCCAAAAGCTCCTTCTCACCAAAAGGTGAAAAACCGAGGAGCTCAAGGGTTGGGTCGTTGAGGGTGATACCTCCTCACTCTGTTCTTTATCTTAAGGAAACAAGAACTTGGCACATTTACATTGAAGCTTGTGGGGAAAAGGTAGCGTTTTAAAATCGACTTGTGCTCTCTTGGTTTATTGACACAGCCCCACCGGAGAGGTTGTGTCACCTTCCCTTGGAGAGCACGTGAAGCGCTACAAAATGTGCCCTCCCGACCATCGAGAAATGTGTCATCCTCTCCCACTGTCTCATTTGTAATATTTGCTAAGTATAACATGTCATATGTACCTGGATGGCTGCCCTGAGTCCTCACCAACTCAAAAGACAGGGATAATGAATTGCAGATGTGGAGCAGGCTGTTTTCACTCATTAGCTTGATTTCTTAACCAACTGATTTAGCAAAGGATGTGCTTTCTATTGAAGAATCCAATACTGATGCTGTTAAATCCAAACGGCTCGTTATCTGATTTCACGAAAAAGCATCTGGAAACATTGCTTAACTTGTTGAAACATCTTTGTTCATTTGAATAAGTGAAATATCTGGGTTTTGTTTGTTTTGTTGGGTTTTTTTTTTCCCCTTTGAAGTTTAAAAACAGAAAAAAAGGAAGGCCTGAAAAACAAACCAAGTGCTTCCCAGCTGAGACCTTGCAGGAGACATTTCGGCTCTAGCTTCTTTTTACCCCTCAAAGGAATAAAGCACTGAAAACTACCCTGCCTTATGATCGAAGAGAGCCCTTTCCATGCTTCTTGTGGCAGTATGTCAGTGATACCACAGAAAGGGAGGCTTGGCATGGGTTCATAAATGAGTAATAATGTCAAACGCATATGATTGTTTTGCTACTTCCTCCGAGTGGTCAAAGGAAGGAAGTTATGCATATAATTTAGCTGGGCTTCAGGAAATAGTTTGATACAGTTCTCTGCAGAGAGCAGCTCTGCAACCCTAATAACTAAAAGCAGAGGGTAGCGTAGCAAAAGGCGGCAGGGAAAGGAAGCAGGCATTTAAGAAAGAAATGACTGCTAGAGCACTGCAAAAATCACTGCACATCTCTTTTGGCACTGATCTGTGGGAGAGGAAGGATGTGTGGAAGTGGAGTTGGTCTGATCCAGGGAAGTCCCCTAACGCCTTGCACAGTGTGGAAGGAAACCTCAGTGCTGAGAAGGCTGTAGAGCTACCTGGATAGCAGGCAAATTAAAACTATGAGAGCTGCAACCTGATTTTCTTCAAGGCTTCTGTGCAGGAATAAGGCTTTTCAAAGGAGAAGGAAATGGCACTTGAAAATTAGACTTCAAAAAGACCCCAAACCCTGCAGCAGGACCATTGCTGCTGGTGTCCGATGCCTGTCTAAGTGTGTAGAGTTAGCGACACTCGAGGCTGTGAGACCAGTCTTAGCTCAACCCTCGTCATATGTGCTTTATGGCACAGTCTTTAATTGCACAATCAAATCCTCCTCTCCCCTGACAGCGTGCATACGGGCTGCGGGAAAGACACTGTTCGGGGAATGAGGCATCTCTCCATCATTTTTCTGCTTCTCATTCGGTTAGTGGCGGCTGTTATTTATTGCTCGCCGTCTAATGCCTTCAGTACATATGGAAGCATTTGTTTCCTTTACGGTCTTTTCAAGGGTCTTTGCTATCCACTTTGGTATTTGAGTGCCAAGTTGTTTTCTGTAAGTGGAGGCTGTCGATCTGTGGAGCGCAGCAGCAGGAGAAGGCACATGGAGAAGACAATTTGGGGCAGGTCAGCTTCCAAAGGCAAGAGGCAGCAGTTAACTGACAGTGGTTTTTCTCTTCCTTTCATTGCTGTGTCTGTCCTTTTTTGATGCAGGCAGGAGTGCGTAGCCACAGAAGAAAACCCTCAAGTGTTTTTCTGCTGTTGTGAGGGCAACTATTGCAATGAGAAATTTACCCATTTGCCTGAAGTCACCGGCCCGGAAGGTGAGTGATTGGTGGATGGCAAGCTGGGGTCCCCTCCTCTAGACCCAGTTTGTGATGACTTTGAATTATTGGGATGTCGAGCAGAAAAATACATCTGATAGGACACAAAGTACCATTTTGTTTACAAAGTCCAGAAATCCTTATACTGTGGTTCTTTAAGGTGGTTTCACTTGGTGGGTAAAGCATGTCCTGCCAACACCTCGGATACCTTTGGTAAGGGTGAGGTTTTCTTCGTGGTGGATGTTCACAGTGGGGTAGTACAAAACAAAAATCCCACCCAAGGGGAAGAGAGCAGAGCCATTTATATGACATGGATCGAGACTCAAACTCTTAAAAGTATTTGGCACCTTCATCATTAGTTTTCATAGGTCACAGATCTCCAAATACCTTAAGCATCTGGGATTTTTGCATTTGATTGCTCTTTTGGTGGTCTGAAGCTTGAAAAGGAAGGGGTGTTTGTGTCAGCTTTCACAGTTTGTGGATATACTTCAAGGAAGAAAAGTAATAGCAGGTCCTTCTTCAGAGGCTAATAGAAAAATGATGATTCTTTTAGCTGGGCAATTGCTGAAGTATCATTCAATAAAAATAATTAAAGCAGGTGGATCTTTTCCTTAGGATGGTTTATTTTGCTATCAACTACCTACATTTACTGAGATGTTCCAGTAGAGCCTTATCAGATTTTCCTGGGCTTTCCTGGGGGTTTTTAATTGTTTACATGGGTTTTATTATCTCCTGTTATTAATGTACCCGTAGCAACCTAGTAGCAAATATTCTTTCTCTCACAGTTTTTTGTTTAGTTTGGCAACTCTTTCTATTTTTTCCTTCCCTGTCTCCAACATAGCAACATGGCTCCATTTAGTATTCCCATTGTTTGTGTCTCAACTGCACTGATGTAATTTGGAACAAGAACTACTGTGGGAATAGTGCATTTGATTGTGGCTCCGGCAGCATTTTCCTAAAAACTGACATCTTGTCAATCACTGTAAAAGGCAAAGCAACGCTGCGAGGGATTTCGTGCTCACTTAATACATTTGGAAGGGTTGTGAGGAGGAAATATTCTGCTTTTATGTATCCCAGCAAGAAATACCCATCTTAAATAAAGGTCAGATGGAGGCTCGGCTTGCAAAGTGTGGTTTGGACCATTGTAACTCCATTACTAATGGCCATATGGAAAAGGGTAAACGGCGGAGCGTTATGAATAGTGTTGGATGTGATTGGGACATGCCACTAAGCATTGTCAACTTTGGAGTAGAAGGAAGGATGGGGTTCGGTTGCCGCTGGCCGTGTAGCTGGCAGTGCTGTTGCATGCCTCAAGGGTCCTTTCCCTCGTTTACCTTGCTCTTTTCTCTCAGTCATATACGAGCCGCCACCGCCAACACCCTCCCTGCTCAACATCCTGGTGTACTCTCTGCTCCCCATCGCTGTCCTCTCCATGGCCATCCTCTTGGCCTTCTGGATGTACCGTCACCGCAAGCCTCCCTACGGGCACGTCGACATTAACGAGGTGAGGGAGCCGCTCCCCTTTGTTTGGACCTTACAAAAGGCACGGAGGCTGCTCGGTATATGTTCACATCTGCTTTTGCCTTCACTCTTTTCAAGTGGCCTGACTTCTCTTCTCAAATCTTTCTGAAGCTAGTGGTACAGTTGGCCTCCGTGACAATCTTAGCATGCCCTGTGAGGCTGATGGGTTTAGGCTGGGTTAGCACTAAATCAAAGATTCCTAAGGGATGGTGGAGTTGCACAGCCCTACTTAGTGGCTTCCCTTCCCCCAGACTCTCAAACCCATTGCCTGATGTCAGCCAACTTTGCAGGGGAGCAGAGATCAGGGAGATGATAAAGTTCCTACCAGCTTTATGGGGCGAGGGGAGATGCTTTCGCTGTTGAAGCTCAGTTTTTATGAGCCATCAGAGAATGCATGCAGGAGGTCATCCTCATCGCCCAAAGCGATCAGGAACTGGTCCTTGCTGGCTCAGCTGTGCCCTGAGCCCTCTAGTTTCTTCTGAAGGGCCGAGCAGCTACTTCTCCCTCCCTTCTTGGCCCACTACAGCCCCATACTGCGAACCTTTCCTATCTGAAAGCAGATAGGACAGAGCTCCCAACCCCACACGTCCCGCGGGGTTGTGATGTTCTGGACAAATACAGAGTTTAAAGAGATATGATCTTTATGATGCTGACAGACCTGTTTACTGCCCATGGCTGGGGTTATGTAAAACATGCCTAATGAAGTGCAAAGCAGCGGGAGGTTTTAGGTGTAGCTGGCCATTGGGTCACAAAGATCAAAAAGTTCCTACTTTTGGCAGGAGGCAGCCTTGAGGTCGTCAGTGGTTTACAGCCCAAAATAGCTCTTGCTTTGAAAACAGGAGAATTCAGGTTTTGCCAGAGGATGGCAGGCAGTATTTTGATATGTAAAGTGACACTTGGAGGTGTATATTGTTCTATATGCTCTATACAAATACCCTGGAAAGTAAGATAGGGAATTTCGGGCTGCTCTTGTTGCAAACGGTACATCTAAATATTTTTTTTTTGATTGAAAAAAATGTCACTTCTTCACGGCTCTTTTCCCAGGTACAATCTCTCCACTCCTCCCCTCCCTTTGTTTTACAGTCCAGCTTCAGCTGCTGATAATCTTTTTCTCCCATGCAGGACCCTGGCCCGCCACCCCCTTCCCCACTGGTTGGCCTAAAGCCTCTGCAGCTCTTGGAGATCAAGGCGAGGGGACGCTTTGGGTGCGTGTGGAAAGCTCAGCTGATGAATGACTACGTGGCAGTGAAAATCTTCCCGATTCAGGTGAGAAGGGCATTGCATTAGGTTCTCACTCGCCAGGCTTCCTCGACGGTGCTGAGATGCTCTAAGTGCCTATGGAGGTGTTTTTAAAACCGTAACAAAGATGTATTTGGATTTTTTTTTGCTGGGGGGAAGAGTTCAAGGACCCTCCCTTCCTACACTTCTCTCTGTGTTATCTCATTACTAAATGCTTCCTGTAGTAGTAGTTGTTGCAAGAAGGGCAAAAACAAACACATTTTGAAACCTACAGGGTATTTTAACTTCACTGCAAATGTCCGTGTTGTTAAAGTCCAGCAAGTCAGCGTGCAGCTGCGATGCCCAAAGTGCACCCAAAGGACCAAAGCCCCAGCTTTGTGTATCCTGCCTGGGTACGTTGTAAATTCGGACCCAAAGCTTGCAAACAGTTTACAGCTGACACAGGCACAGCCCCAGCGCTGTGAGAGCTGATTGCACTGCAGCGTTCCTGTCAGCTCGCATCTTCCGCTCTAGGAAACCTTTGAACACTCCTGACTTGACTCTCTAGGAATTGCAGATGGAAAGAGTAAAGCCAGCAAAAGTCAAATGAAAGAAGAAGGATGGAAACATCTTTGTGCTCCTCCGCTGGCTCCTTCTCCCTTAATTTTTCGGCCCGTGTTTGTTGTCATAGCGAAAGGGGATTTGCACATCTTCTGTCCAAGCCAGCTGTGACCTACTAGTAAATATTCAATAGAGCCTAGATTAGGTTTTGCAATTGTGACAATTACAGCCACAGTGCAGATCTGGGTGCTGTATGCACAGGCTTTATTCTTGCAAGCATCCTTGACAAATCTTATTTCTCAGTGAGGCTGTTCGGATTCCTCTCCCCTCCCCACACTTGTGTTTTAGGAATAGCTGAAGATAATTTTGGAGAAGGGAGACTGAGAACAGCAACTTTCAGTCTTTCTTCAGCATCTCCCCTTTAGGAAAACAGCCTCATTTTGAAGGGGATACATCACATCTGAATGCTGGAGGATGACGTTAAGAGGGCCGTGAGCAGCTCTGACTGAGCTGAAGGAGCTGTTTGCTTTAAAGGGAAGCGTGATTTTTGATGGTGCATTTCTCCCTGCTTTAGGATAAGCAATCTTGGCAGAGTGAGAGGGAGATTTTCAATACCCCTGGCATGAAGCACGAAAACCTTTTGCAATTTATCGCAGCAGAGAAAAGAGGGACAAACCTAGAGACGGAGCTCTGGTTGATCACAGCTTTCCACGACAAGGTAACGTATCATTGCACATAGATCTTGGGAAGGCAGAGAGGTGGCTGGTTGAGAAGCAGCAGGATTTGGTGTTTAATATTATCCCAGAAGCTCCCCTGCAATTTATCCAGTCTGCCCCTGGTGAGCAGTGGCTCAGTGCTAGCGGAGAAGTGCTCCTGCTCCCCTCCTTCAGAGGCCCTTCCTTTAGCTTTCAAGGCTTTCTTACACAAACATAGGATTAATAAAGGTGGGACTTGGGGAGAGAAGGAGAGGCACAAAAGGCCACAGCTCATGTATGTGGTGGTGACCATCTCTTAATGTGTGTAGATGAGCCTGTGGGAGACAGGTCTCGCAGACTGTTGCAGACCCAACTCGCCCCTTGCAGATGGGCTCCTTGTTTGCTTTTGAAGCTCAGGGCACATCTCCCGTTTCATGAATTGCTTTAGTTATCAAACATGACTAACACTTAAATAAAACAAACACACACAAATCCGGGGTTGAGCCAGCAGCGTTATCCCTCTGTTTAATCCAAGGTCTACTGAGTCAATCATTGCCACAACCAGCTGATACGATGCATCATCTTCTTGCGTGAAAGGCTTTCTTCTTTCTTAGGTTAGATGAATTGCTCTGTTCTGAGATGAGTTTGTCCCTTCCTTACCTCTCTCCCTTCCTGGCAGATTAGTAGACTCTTTCTAGATATCCAGATACTTTCTGTGCTGTCAAGGGCTGAACGCTTCTGGATTTTATTTCTTCTTTTTTTCCTTTCGCTAGTGATTTTTCTGTTTGGGTTTTTTTCCCCTGTTAAATCAAGGTTCAGATTTCTAAAGCACTCCCTAAAACCGTTTTCTAAACTGATGAGTTGGCACATCTGTCACGTAGCAGGGTCTGAGATTAAGAGCATACGATGTCCTGTTTCACAGGGCTCTCTGACGGATTACCTGAAGGGCAACATCATCAGCTGGAATGAGCTCTGCCACGTTGCAGAAACAATGGCTCGTGGCTTGTCCTACCTTCACGAAGATGTCCCTTGGTGCAAAGGTGAAGGACACAAACCTGCTATAGCACACAGGTACGGCCTCTTTCGTTGACAGCGTTGAAGTGCTGTGTTGAAATGTTTGCAGCTCCTTTGAAATGATGCTGTTGAATGGAGGAGGAAATGTGCTTTTAGGAATTAAATGATTTCAACCCAACGAATCCTATGCTAAGACATGCTTTTCGCCATGTATGAAATGGTGAAAGCCAAGTATCTTGTCCATAAAACATGGCTGATAATGGTTTATGGCAATAGTCTCAAGGGTAGGTGCTTCCCTCTTCCATCAGCTCTTCTCTTTGTAGTGGGAAGGGAAATCTGGTTGCTGCAGAACCGCTCTTTGAAAGGGCTGTGCTTGATAAATCCCCTCATAATCTGTGTATTTCTATGGCCATACCAAGATTCGGACCATATTTTTTTTAGACCGATAACCCACTGCATGTCTTCCAACAGTTTCTTCCATGGAGGAACTGTAGAAATGCAGAAAATGGCTGCTATTTATGTTTCACTGTGGTGAACTGTAGTACCTAAATTGTGCCAGGGTGCTCCTGAGAGACACCAGAGCAGGCACCACAATGCCTCTGAGAGCTCTTGGCACATGCTACAACCCACCTGGGTGGCAGCACCGTGGCGACAGTGGGAATCCAGAAAGCAGTGGGTTAAACCATCCTCATTGAAAGCATATTTGGTTTAGCTCTTCTCCACATTGCCTGTCCCGGACTAAAGCATCTCTACCGAGTGGTTCTCTAGTGGCACGGCAGGAGGGGGCAGTTCTCCAGAAGGGATTTACGCGGGCTACACGCCTTAATCTGCAGCCCTGCTCCCCCTCCACCCACCACATTTCATCTAGGAGGGACTTACACCCAACGTCCAGCTGCAGCAATTTGTACCCGATCTAATGGGGCCGTCTTCATGTACGGCAAGATAATCCCTGTTTTTGCAAGGGTGTCTCTGCCCCCAAAACACACCCCCCTCGCCTCTCCAAGCCTGAAGGTTTCTGAGAGCGGTTGAAAGAGCCTGCAGCTGCCTTTGTGCTGCTCCTGGAGCTGACCCCTGTGTCCCTGACATTTGTCCCTGTGGAATAAAAGCAGTGGTTTATACATGAAAATTCCTGAGGGTGGGGAACAGAGAAAGGCTATAGAAAGGCTTTAAAGCAACAGATCGTGCTCATTAGTGTCCCCGTCCATTTAGCATCTGATAAAAGATGGAGAATGCACCATTTGTGTGAACTCAGCGCATACCTAGGGAAGAGGGATTTCAGGACACAAGGGATTTCCTGTGGATTACCCCACTCCGTTGACTTTGATTTATTTTTTTTTTTGTTCTAAAAGGAAACTCCAAATACATTTTAAAACTGAGGGGAGGGAGGGTGCATTTTTTGAAAGGCTTGACACAACCCCTGCGAAGGTGTTGGGATTGCCAGGTGGGCCTCCCCGAGTCGCTGCTGGGCAGGGGTTCTGCTAACTCCTTACTGGGCCCCGGCACTAGGAGGAGGATTAAGGTTATGGGATCACTTGTTGGTACGCAAGTGCCCCCACGTGGAAGCTGAAAATAAAATCTCCAGTGTCTGAATCGACGCACTGGTCATTCATAGTCCGCTCGCTCTCTTATTCCCTAGTTTGAAGGAAATTACAGGGGAAAAATATTTTTTTTCTTCCTTTCGGGCCACTTTTCTTTATCAGTGAACGTTTTAGGATGGTAATAGTGGGAATTGTACTTGGCACGGCTTGGCTCTGGTCTTTCTCCCTGTCCTGGATATGTTTGCATCGCAGCTCTCACTTGCCAGTTCAAAGTGGTTTATGGAAGGAAGGAAAGCGTGGAAAAATAGGGAAAGTTATGGAAATACGGGGCGGAAAAAACCCAGAAGCACAAAGGGAAATCCCTGCATCACACATCAGGACGTCGTGATTAACTGTTGCGTGCCCAAAGGGCTGGGTGGGTGAACCACAGCAGCAACTGCCCATACGATAGTACTGGTTTCCGTCTCGCTTTGCTTTGGAAACGTATCGTTCAGGCAAACTGTCTCTTAAGGGCCGTGTGGGCCTCGTTTGAGCCACTGTTTTGCAAAAATCTCATGCACAATCCGTATCATTCTGGAGGGCATAATCCCCTAATGCTGACCGAGGAAAGGAGTTTAGCTGTCATTAAATGATGGCTGTTTTCTAAGCCTGTGGGGAAACTGCTATAGCACGGAAACAGTTCTGTCTCTAAAGCGACAGGTAGTAGGTGAATGGTGGTGGTCTGTGTAGTGGAAGGGTGCAAATGTTTCACAGGCTCTGCAAAACTCTACTGTGTCCCCAGAGACCCTGTGTGTCCCCTCGATGTGATGGAGGCTGGTTTCTGCTGGGGTTCCCTCGCTCTGTGGTGCTCTCCAGCCTCACACCCCCTTCCCCTGTCTTAATCCTCAATGCCCATCATGCTGTGTTTAGCTTAGAAAGGAAAAATCCCTCCTTCTGATTTTTTTAAGCTCAGATTCAGGGGCTGGGTGGTACAGGCTGATTTTTGCTCGCATTGCTCTGAGCTGGTGTTCTGGCATCTGAGGCCACAGCGAGCAGCCCTTCTCTATGGTCCAGCAGTTTCTCTCTTCCCAAAGAATTTTGACAGGTCTCTCTAGTGCGGAACAATTGTATCTGCCCTCATTAATTATTTTGTGCAGGCCTGCAATGTCCTGCAATCAGCAGGGTCACCGAGTGAATTGATGATAGGGAAATTATAATGCTGAGCATACAGGACAATTGCCATCTGCTGTCTAAGGTCTGTAATTTAATTAGATTGCCAAACATTCCTTTTCAGATGAAAAAGATGCAGGAAGCCCAGGGAAACAGGGCTTGACTGGTTAAGCATCTCAGTGTGACCCTCCTCCACCCACCCGCCACAGATGTACCTGAGCTGCCCTGAAACGATCCCCCTGCAGCACAGAACTGACACAAATGTCCCCTTAAAGCCACCTTCAAGCACAGACCCACTAGCCTTACTGCAAATTCTTACATCTGCCCATCAACTGCCCAGTCCAATCCTGACAGCTTCTCTGAGTGTGGGTTCTCCCCATTCCTTGCTTGCTTTCCAACCCTCCGAATTCTCCGTGGTATTACCGATCCAGCAGTTAGAACAGAAGTGTAATAGATGACTATGGAAAAAGTCTGTTGAAGCATGTAGTCAAGGTGAGGAGAGTCCCACCAGCATCTGCTAATTTCCAGGAAGATCTAATTTTGTAGATAGGAGCAAACACCCTTACTAGGATAAAGAGCAAATGCACTCCCTTAACCCATCTTGCTTTTGTCATTGGGAGTGAGAACTGTAAGAAGTGCCCAGAGGTGAGGTCCACATCTGGCATTCAGAGCAAGAAATGGTGCCTTCTACTGCCTGTTGTAATTAAAACACCCCCTTCATGTCACACTCTGCTTTTATCTTGAGGTTAATTCACCGTAGAGTCTGTCTGACTCTGTGCCAGGTAGCACAGGGCTGCTTGGTCGTGTTTTAAGGACACAGGCAGCAAGGAGCAGCTGAATTTGTCAGCACTGGCTGTGCTGGGCAGCTGGGGAAGAAAGGAAGGAGCTGATTTACGGGGGGCTGTTGAGCCTATAGACTTACAATGCGGTGTGTTGCAATGTGATTTAGATGAGTGCCGTAATAAACCCTTCCCAAACTTGCTTCTTGGCTTGTCTGTAGGGACTTCAAGAGTAAAAATGTCTTGCTGAAGAACGACTTGACGGCAGTGCTGGCTGATTTTGGACTAGCTGTACGGTTTGAACCTGGAAAACCTCCAGGGGACACTCATGGACAGGTAATCATTATCTTTAACAATAACATTTTTAAAAGTTGGGCTTGCCGAGCTCCTCAAGGGTGAGTGGTAGTTTGTGTGAATGAATTTAATTCTCTGTAAAATACATATTTTCTATAAAAGTTTGTGCTCAGACATAAATTCCAGGAGCTGCTTTGATCTAGGTGAGCAGGGAGAGTGCTCAGTCCCACCTGACCACTGTTCAGATGAGGTCCCCTCAGCCCCAGGGGACAGAGGCTTCTTCCTTCAAACACAGGATTTGTTGACTCTTTATTGTCTTGATATTAAATATTCACAGAACCATAGAATATGAGGTTGGAAGAGACCTCAGGGATCACGTGGTCCAACCTTTCTTTGCAAAAGCACAGTCTAGACAAGATAGCCCAACGCCCTGTCCAGATGGATATTAAAAGTGTCCAGTGTGGGGAAATCCACCACATTCCTGGGAGATACTTTCACTGGCTGATTGTTCTCACTGTGAAAAATTTTCCTCTTGTGTCCAGTTGGAAACTCCCCAGCAGTAACGTGTACCTATTACCCCTCAACTTTTCCATAAGAGTCCTTGTAAGAAGGGAGTCTCCATCTCCTTTGTAGCCACCCTTTAACTACGGGGTCATGGTGATAAGGTCTCCCCTAAGCCTTCTTTTCTCGAGGCTGAACAAACCCAATTCTCTCAGCCTTTCCTTATATGGCAGCTTCCCAGTCCTTTGGTCATCTTTCTGGCTCTCCTTTGGACCCTGTCCAGCCTCTCCACATGTTTTTCCATAGCAGGGACCCAAACTGAACACAATTTTCCAAGTGTGGCCTAACAAGCGCTGAGTGGGATAATGATTTCTTTATCTCTGCTGGTGATGCCCTTGTTGATGCAACCCAGCACCCCACTGGCTTTCTTTGCCACAGCAGCAGCACACTGTTCACTCAAACTGAACTGCTTGTCCACCAGGACCCCCAGGTCCCTTTCCACGGGGCTGCTCCCCAGCTGGGTAGATCCCAGACAGTGCTGCACTGCTGGATTGTTTTCCAGATGCAAAACCTTACACTTGCCCATGTTGAACTTCATACTTTTCTTGTTAGCTCATTCTTCCAGCCTATCCAGGTTTTCCTGAAGCGTGGCTTTCCCTTCCTAAGTGTCCGCTGCCTCACGCGGTTTGGTGTCACTGTCAAACTTCATCAGGGAACACTTGATCATAGAATCATAGAATGGTTTGGATTGGAAAGGACCTTAAAAATCTTCTAGTTCCAACCCACCTACCATGAGCAGGGACACCTTCTACTAGACCAGGTTGCTCAAAGCCCCTTCCAACCTGGCCTCGAACATTTCCAGTGTTTCCACAACCTCTCTGGGCCACCCATTCCAGCATCTCACTACCCTCATAGTGAAGAAATCCCATCACCCACATCACTTATGAAGATATTAAGCAGTGTTGGGCCCAATACCAATCCCTGGGGACTCCACTTGTGACAGGTTGCCAGTTTGAGAAGGAGCTATTTACCAGCACCCTCTGGGTGCAGCCTGTCAGCCAGTTCCCTGTTCACGGCACGGACCACTTGTCTAGACTGTAACACAAATATTAATACTCCTAAATATTAATATTAATACTGAAATACTGATATTAATCCTCAAAAAATGATCCTTTTCATTTGAAGAATTCAGCCAGGCTGTCTGCTTGGGTGGCCTTTAGCAATGGCAGACCTTGTGAGCTGGCTGTGCGTTGCGTAAACAATTTGCTGCATTTTTACGGGTTCTTAATTTTCTGCCTTTGAGTTGCAGCGAGCAGCTCCTCGTTCTGCTCTCGTGCCAGGGCACAGCCAGACCTTGTGCCTCTGGGGTTTTTTGAATGCCCATCTCCTTTGTCACCTTTATCTTAGGAGCGAACAGTTTTCTGGGTTACTGTGCGTCCCTCCTCCTCCATCTTTCCTCATTTTTGCCACCTTTTTTTTTATTTGCACACTTTTTTATGTCTTGAGGCTTCCCCACCCTGTCCCCTGTGCCTCAGGTAACAGCAAGAACAGATGAGAGTTTTCTGAAGGAAGATAGTCAAGGCATTTCCGTTCCTGTGATAGGAAGGTGCTTTTTATCGTGCTCTCCTCTCCATTCTCCTACATTACGGGCTATAATTCTGACATGTATATAAACACAACTGTATGAAGAGCTCGGTATGGCTCTACCTGGACTAAACCCAAGAAGATAAGCACTGTAATGTGGACTGAATCCCTCAAAGTGAGAGGGCATCTTTTCCAAACCAGGTCACGACGAGCCAGGGCGGGGTGGAGTTTGCAGAGCTCATGCTTTACTACTCCTGTGGATGCAGGAGACTTGTTTTACCCAGGGCTGTCAAACCAACACCTTTTCCTATCATTTCAGAATATATCAATTTTACTGTTCTCTTTTTTTTATTATTATTTATGTGTATTTTTATTTTTATTTTTTTGAGTGTAAGGGGATTGAACTTTCAGTGACTACAATAACCAAGTCTGACTGGACCTCGGGGTGTTTTGTGTGTCTCCAAAGACAACATTTTCTCATGCAGCTTGTGCTGCTGGAGCAAGATACAGTGGGATGCAGGGAAGGCAGCATTTCTTCCGTACTCACCATGCCACGCTGCATTTAAATTAGATCCACAGTGTATGCTGAATGAATATCCCACACGTAGTCGTGCACTTTGGCTTTTTCCTTTAGGTAGCTTATCTCGACTCGAGTGATCTTAATGAGAATGAATGTCAGAAAAAAACAGCTCCCTTTTGGTTGTTTTTTCAAGTGAGATGCAACTTTAGCAGAAGTAGCCTTAAGGCTTATGAAACCAGCTGTCACTCATCTCCAACCCGCAGAGGCTGACAGGTCCAACAGGAATGTATCTTGAGTTGTGTGGTATTTTATTTTTTTTTTTCTGGTTTTTTCTCTCTGTAGGTGGGAACAAGGAGGTATATGGCTCCTGAAGTTTTAGAGGGAGCAATCAACTTCCAACGAGACGCCTTCCTGAGAATAGACATGTATGCAATGGGACTGGTGTTGTGGGAGCTAGTCTCCAGATGTAGAGCAGTTGATGGTAAGAATGAAGATCGTCTCTTCCCTGGGGAGGGCTCCCTGGTTTACTGGACCAGAGTCATAGAATCATGGAAAGTTAGGGGTTGGAAGGAACCTAGAAAGATCATCTAGTCCAACCCTCCTGCCAGAGCAGGATCACCTAGACAAATGGGCCTGGCTTTGTTTTAAAAATAAGAATACTCAGTGGTGTATTTTTATTAAGCAGTTAACCTGTTGTTTACTTGCTTTTTAACATAAGCTGTAGATAATAGCGGTTGTGGTGTTCAAGTCTCAAAGTGCTTTTAGCTACACCAGTTACGTGGCAAATTGGCTGAGAACTCAGAGGGAGGAGGAGTAGGTGATGCCTTCATCAGTGGGGAGGGTCCTCTAGTCCTGAGCGTACTCTGTGCTGCTCTCTGTGTCACTCTGCTTTCCTGGTTGTGACCATGGCAGGCTTTGAGCTTCAGAGAAGAGCCACACTCAGCTCTGGCTTGACAGTCACACCTCAGTTCTCCAGGGTAGTGTGGTAGACTGAACAAAGCCCAGAAATGAAGCACCTCAGGAAAACAGCAGGAACACGGGGCTGGAGGATCTCCTCGGGTGTTTTTTTTTTTATCCTAAGATGATGATGCAAAATGGGGCATCTTTTCTGTCCGAATAGTATATCTGCCCTTTGGTGACACCCTCACCATTTCCAGGACCTTGTCTCTGGTCAGGGAAGCAATCATTTCATTGTAGTACCTCCAAGGCTGTTTGCTCCACCTTCTTTCTTCTTGTATAGATACGGGTGCTCTGGACGGAATAGGAAGTTCATAAATTAACAACACTTCACCTGGACTTCAAATGTTTTTGTTGATATTACAGTAGCACTGAGAAGCTTGATTATAATTAGGATGTCTATCTGTATAGATGTGTGATAAGAGAAGGTCTTTTCTTCAGAAATTTACTCTCACCAGATACAATGCCAGAGGAGCAGGGAGGTAGAAGCATGGTGAGGTGAAACAGTGGTACTCAGATCACTCCTGGAGGAATAACCTTTCTCTGTTGAGGCCCCCAGAATATCGAGTTGGATTTTTGTCCGTCATGTTTGTGATCTCCCTTCAGTTCTTCTCAGGCAGCAGCTGGCCAAGATAGTCCAGATGTTGTACACAGCACCATTATATCAGAGGGAAGGCTTCTTTTGGGATGATGGGGAGTTATGCTGAACCTCATCTGCATTTCTAGCTCAGAAGTGATACTGTGTAAACAGCAGATTTGGCTTGGAGATCACCAGTGCAGCTCTTCATAGCCTTGATTCCTCTTGGAAGAAGAGGAAGGGAAGGTCGTGAGCATTGTTGTGCCATCCGTTGGAACAAGTGTTTCACTTGAGTTTAATGACTGGCATTGTGTCAACAAGAATAATGATAAGCTGTTTTAGTGATTTCATTTATTTTTTTTATAGTACATAAACATCATGTTGTTGATGTCATGGTTCATGACCAGCTGAAGTGGTCAGCTCTTTTATTTTAGTCAGGAAAGGCCATCTTGAAATATCTCCGCTCTTGAAAGAGGTCACTCTTGGCTACTGAGAAACCATAAGTGATGCTGCAGAGCACCCTGAGAAAGCCCATCAGTTAAGCTGGGCTGCCGTTTGTGAGCGAGCATCTACACGCTGCCAAAAGCCAAACGACGTTTCAATGAGCAGAAGTTATTGCCGCTGTCCAGCGTCTGCACTGATACTCATAACAGTTGTCTCATTCCCGTGGCCCAGGGCAGTTCACAGCCATAACTGGTATAACTAAAGCCTTCAGAAATCATTTTGCACTTAGGAGCTGGTACTTGGGACAAGTGCATCTGAATCCAGCGTGTCAGAGCTGACTCAAACCTATGAACTAGCCAGATCATGAAGCGAGAAATTATGAGTGTTGTGTATAGCTTGACCTTGCTAGTCAGCGCCTAAAATGAAATTACGCTCGTGCTGAAACCCTTCTCTAGGTTATCGTGTGTTGAATTGCTGTGCTCAAATGTGAGGAGGATGGGCTGATGTGCTCTTTGTATTAAAATAAATCACGGACTACCCGGCAAGTCTCCTCAAGGAGAGCGCTGGGATCGGGAGGCCTGGCTGAGGGTTTGGATTCATAACTCGACGAGGTGGAAAATGCATAGCCAGACAAGCAGGGGGGGCAGCAAAGGCCGTTGTGCAGGAGGAATGTAAATCACATTTGTCTGCAATGACATGTGAACTTCAGGCTTTGCTGCAGCGCGTTGAGGTCGCCCTGGAGCCGCAGCTCACTCATGCGTGGGGAGGGCCTGGCTCTGAGGAGGACAGTTCGGTACTAACGTGAGTTCTCCATGTGCGCCTTAGGTCCAGTGGATGAATACATGCTGCCTTTCGAAGAAGAAATAGGTCAGCACCCATCCCTTGAGGACCTTCAAGAAGTGGTGGTTCACAAGAAGATGCGCCCTGTATTCAAGGATCACTGGCTGAAACACCCCGTACGTCCCTCCTGGTTCATGGTGGAAAATGTTTCCCTGTGTGACGGGAATGAGGGATGTGGTTATGCATCGCTTGTTAGCTTCAGAGAGAAGCTAACCAGTCCACCCAGGTGCATGGACCTGCTCCCCAGTGCTAGAGAGTCAGTGCTGGGGAATGAGGGGTCGCTCAGCACCTTCATGCCCACTTTTCCATTAGTCTCTTATATTTACAGAGTAAACCAGCTGATTAAAGTCAGCCAGTGCTGGACGTGGAGCATGGGATGGTTTAGCAAGACTCCTTTAATATGGTGAAAGAATGAAAAATAAAAGTCCCTTTCATTAAAAAAATGATCCATACCATGGGAGACGCATTTCTCACGAGCTAGATTGCGTGCAAGACCTTGACAGTTTTTTGAGGAAAAATTAATTAGACATGAAGGCAAGCAGGCAATGAAGCAAAATGCAGCGTGGGTTTCCCAGAGGTAGATCATTTCAGGCTCATGTTTTTAATAAAACAGGTGATTTTTTTTTCAGTCTGGGAAAGTGAGCAGATGATGAAATCTCACAGGGCTTCAGTAAGAAGCTAAATGCCTCTATTCTGACCAAACTGCCACGGCTTTGGCTAGGCTCAGGTGTGCTAACTCATTGCCCAGCAGTCAAGGAGAGCTGTGGGTTGTACATAACGACGAGTGTTCCAGTTCAAATAAGGGTTCAAATAAGAGCTGCTCTCTTCCAGCAGCCTTGAATTTGGATATTGTGGGGAGATCTGTGGAAGTGATTGCAAACAAAGCAACAGTTTCATAGTAACTGATACGGTACTGCCAGCTCCAGTGGTTTTATCATGGGAATTGTAATGCGTGATGTCTTGTCTTTCAAAGCTTTAAGTGCTGAATCTCAGGATGTGTTTTGATATTAGAAAAAGTACTTCTGAGGCTATCAAAAAAAATAAAAGAAAGCTGGATGTGACCAAGTCTTAGAAGCAGAAGCTTAAAACATGTATTTCAAGTAATTTTGAAACCTTATCTGATGATAATTTACATCCCGTGGAGAAAATATGCTTAGTTCTTCTGCACAGCATTTAAGCTGTGCTAAGCGAACCTCGCCCATCCATTGCAAAGCCAGCCCCCCAGAGCAGACTTTGTTGCTGAAGGTGCTTTCTCTCCTCAGGGCTTGGCGCAGCTCTGCGTGACCATCGAAGAGTGCTGGGACCACGATGCGGAGGCTCGGCTCTCGGCGGGCTGTGTCGAGGAGCGCATTGCGCAGATCCGCAAATCCGTCAACGGCACTACCTCGGACTGCCTCGTCTCCATCGTGACGTCCGTCACCAATGTGGACTTGCCGCCCAAAGAGTCTAGTATCTAAGTCCTGGTTCGCTTTTGTCTTTCCAGACTCAGTGGATTTGAAAGGAAAAAAAAAAACACAAAAAAACCCCACAAAAGAAAAAGGAAAAAAAAAACAAACCAGAAAAAAGTTTTAAGAAAACAAAAACGAAACAAAACCGAAAACGACGACGACAAAAAAAAAAAACAAACACAAAAATCCAACAAACACATGAATGCAGCTGCTATTTTATCTTGACTTTTTATTATTATTGTTATTA
>WTSP01012897.1:33209-43747 GCA_025331215.1 Actenoides lindsayi | reverse complement strand
AAAAAAAAAACCTACTTTCCCCCTCCCCCCCCCCCCCCCTGCCCCCCCCCCCCCCCCCCCTCCACTTTGTGACAAAAGCCAAAGAAAAACAACCCTAGGAAATCCAAAATGCAAGCGAGCGTTCCAAAAGATACAACAAAGGCTTAAGCTACGCAAATCCCTCCAAAGTTAACAGGGGTGGAAAAGCAAAAGCATCAACGCTGACTTTGAAAATGCACGAACGAACCCCTTCCATTTGGCTGGTGTGTAAGTGGAAAAATAAAACAAAAACACCACCAAACCTCGCGAGATTGAACGAAGTACTCCGTAGTAACCTGAATATATCAACCTGTCAGACTTTAGAACCTCTCATTAAACACTAGTTAGGGGTTCTTTGTCTAATATGACAAAACACATCAGATACCGAGCCGTAGGTGTTTGGACCTCTGTATATCATCCTTGGGAAGAGCGGGCGTTGGGAGTTCACACCTCTCCACAAAAGGTACATTCACTAGTTAGAGACAACCAAAAACCCACCCCATGCTGGCTGGGGGGGGTCGCTACTGCAGGTTAAATTGAGGAGCGTTAGGATTCCGACCCCCTACTCCCAGTCTTGGTCTGCTGCTCGTACTTTATGCACTGCTTCCAGCAAGACCGTCACTTCCCAGTCTTTGGCGGGGGCTAAAGAGGTACGGGCCTCTATCTGAGGGAGCTCGAGTTTCAATTAGTGCACGACGTACAACGTTTAACAAATCCAAAGCTGACTTCGGTTTTGGGTTTGCTTCTGGTTTTTTCCCTATTTCTGACACGTACCCCACAGTGAATTTGCTTTTCACTTCAGAAAAGATTACATTCATGACGTCACTTAACCACAGGTTCACGTTTAGAGCTACCCGTTAAATCACTTAGCAAATAAAAGCCTTTGAATCTGTTGGGGTTTATTTACGCTCACTGAGGGATACGGTTGCTGCACAGTGATCGTCATCGGGAGGGGCGGCGGTGAGTGCCGCTTAAAACTCGGCTGCAGAATTAGTCTGGGACTTTCCGGGCAACCCTCAGCGATCTTTCCATCTTCCAGCTGCGGGGAAGAATAATGATGCCCCACGTTATCGAAGCAAAATAAATGGTGTTGTTAAGATGGAGAGTTGGCTGCTGCCCCCCCTGCCTTCTGCAGCGCAGGGTGAGGCTCAGCAGCAGCTCGCGGCACCGTGGACGCAAGCCGTGCCTCTGAACAAGGGGCTGCGAGCAGGGACAGGTACCCACAGATGCCTGCACAAAACCAGAGAAATTTAAACCCATTGTTCCCGGCATGTGAAGTTTAAATCCGCAGCAGCATTATATACTCTTTAGACATTCACAAGCGGGACGCAGTAGATTTCTCCGCGAGTCTATGAAGGGCGCTGTGAATAAGAGCCGAAGAGCCGCCTCCGCAATCCCGTGTAATGCCACCTAAAAGCTTTGCCTCGCATGACTTATTACAGGCTGCAGCAGATTAGAGGCATCGATCGGCGCCTGGAGAAGGTTCTCGCTGCGAGGAGGGAAAGGCGGCCGCGGGGACAGGCAGCCCAGCCATCGATCCACGTCGGCGGGATGAAGGTCAGCGCCGCCGCCGCCGCCGCCGCGCTCATCGGCATCCCTCGGAGACCGCTCCTGTCTGCAACGCGGCCCCTCGTGCCGCCGAGAGCCAAGCGCAGGGCGGCGAGTTAAAGAAGCTGCTGCTGCTGCTGCTCCGCACAGACAAAGCGGCGGAGGGCTGTCCGCGGCCCGGCGCCCCCCGAGAGCCAGAGCCGATCGCGCTGGCGGAAAAGGGTCAGATGCCATGTCATGTAAACGGTCACAGCTCCCGCCACACGTGCTTCGCAATTTCATAGTCATTTCCAACGGCGTCGACCTAGCTCGAGGGCATAACTTCTTTGGGGGCTGGGGGGGGGAATAAAGGGAGCAAACGGTAAACCCTCCTCTAAAAAGAGTAACAGGCTTTCCGTTTTATTTTCATCGTACGATCGAACACCCCTTCACAGCCAAAGCGAAGTTCTAAGTGCCAGCTCGACAAAGCACGTTTTGAAAAGGCACGCAAAGTGCATTTTCGGGCATCTGGCCATCCGTGAACCTGCAAAATATGTGACAGCCAGGCACGCAGTTAAGCCCATCATAGCAAACACCTTTCTTTTCCCGTCTCTGATAAAGGAGGTAAGCAGATCAGTCACTCTACACTAAGTTCATCAGAAATTGGCTTACACCAACAAAAGGAATTAATTCAGAATTCAAAGTTTATGTTCTTTGCCTAATCTTCTTGATTCCAGACATGACATACTAATAAGTAGACAGCAGAGTCGTTAATATCTGGATGCAATATAATGAACCGAAGTTACGGATACCTTTTGTTGTTACGTGTTGAGCCAGTCTTTTGATTTTCTCCCAATGAACTACTTGTTTAGTACAGTTAACAGGCAACCCCATATTCATTAGGGAGCATAAAACTTATTCATGTATCAAATGACTTCTCTAAAGTAAGGGCCGTGTTTCGTTCTGGCCCACAAACAGGACTGGGAATTGCCAGCAGGGAAATGGTGACATCCAGTGCTCAGATATTATGTAAAGCATATGCATCCTCATCGGGCTCTTTCTTTGTTCTAATGCACGGACACCTCCGGCGTTTAATGCACAGATCAACTTGCAAACCCCTAAACAAGGACAACTGAATTCAAGGAAGAAGGAAATGACTCCCCTTCTGAAAGACAGTGTGGATCCTGGACAGCCAAAACTGCATTTCCCCGGGCATTCTAAGGGGAGCTTTTAGCTCAGACATCACTATCCCCAAATCCTCGACTCTTTTTGGAGACAAACATTAAATACTGGGCTGACCAAAGCGCCCGATGCCTGCAGACTTAGTTACATTTTCCTGTTTGGAGGCTCACTAGCACCTGAGCTTAAAAACTGTCAACTTACACAGCCCCTGCGTATCACACACAATAAAGACTTAGATACAAATCCTGGTTTTTCTCCCCTAGTATTTGTCTTTACAGGTATGCCCAGCTCCCAAAGATGCGCACTAGCGCACGTTAGGGCAACTGGGACTCCAGAACGTCCCTGCGTTCGAAACCCCTCTCCAGCCAGCACACACCTAATTTAATATGAGCTGGAAGAGAGCACAAAGACGCATTTTTACGTCATCACCCCCAGCATTTTTTTTTGAACTATTTGAGATTGCTGGAATCAGAACAGCCCCCTTGCACATGGGGTCCTGCTCAACCCAAACTACAGTCACTGCACCAAAGCACCAAATTACGACGGCACGGGTTTCATCCCTGCTCTCATCCCAACGCATCCTGCTTGTATCTTATGTTACTCTTAAACACTGACAACTAGCAACCTCTGTTTTAACTGAGCTTAATTATGAGGAACTGTAGTTTGGATACTTAATTATTCATCTGTGTGGTGAGTTTTACCCTCCTTTCCCCAGCATACAAAAAGGTGGCTTTAATGCTTTCAAAAACGTGCCTAAATACATTTTTACACAACAATTTTACTAAGTTTAAATATCCTCCTTCCTTGTTCTTATACAATTTAAGCCACCTTACTGTTTCTGATTTCCATAAAATGCAGGGGCATATTTAAATGAAAAATTCTTGCTGGAAAAAGCAGACTGGTGAGGCTGCTAAAACACATTATCCTGCACTCAACAGTTACTTAAGGATGGTGAGAGCACCAATTAGTACAGTCTGCAGCCGCTGAGCCTCAATGCTTCACTGCACCAAGAATGAATGCACTCCTGAAAAAAAGTGGTTATTTTGAACGTATCCTGATGTATAATCATCCATGACCATGTAAACAGTGCAGTGGCTACAGAGCCAACCGAGCTTTAACCACTGGAAAGACGACGTTAACTACCCTGGGTTTGCTCCTGTGTGATGCCATCGCACGCCACCTAACGTGTAGAAAGAACTTGTAGGCAGAATGGCTTTAAACTGAAGTTTAAATATAGTATAGTTATTTTTTAATTAATATTTCTTCCATGCTAATGAACCCCTTAAAACAGAAAGAGTTATATAGGCATAAAAAATAGATTTAAGAAAAAAATAATTAATTTAATGTGGTCTGCCATAGTTAACCTTCCTCATTTTCAAAGAGATTTCCAACAGAAAAATGTATTGGGGTACGACAGTGGAATTTGTGTCATCATGACCAAGCGATTACAGCACACAGTGAGATTCTCCCATGGCTCTGCGGTCCTGGTCCCCATGGAAACCAGACTCGGATATTGTCCTCCAGTCGCTGGAGCACCGAGACTTGGGAGCCTTTTGTGCCTGATGAGATTTCTTCCACAACCTTCCAGCAACAGACCCTATGCTTCCTCCTGACTCTTTCCTAATTGAGATGCAAATTAATCTCTGTGGCTGATTACACTTCCCTTAGAGCCCCTGACAAGTGCAGCTGTAACTGGAGTTCACAGACTTTCCAACAAGTGACTTCAGCTGTCACTACTGGCAAGATGCTGCTCCAGCTCCCGGCACGCGACCCTGTGCAGGCACCGCCACCATCAGCCCCGTCCCCTCCACCCTGCGAGGCAGGAGCTGGGATGAGGGCTCTGCTATGGCTGGAGCAGGGGCCACCACTTGGACATGAGCACCACAGCCACAGTCCCTCGTGAAGCTTCACTGGGTGAAGCATCCCAGCCACGCTCGAATCAAGAAAATTTTTAGTTCCTAGCACTTCTTAGGGATGCTGAGGTTTAAGGCGACCCATGTGAGAAACACAAGGGGCAGATAATTCCTCAAGCTCTGCCTTCCACAAGCTTTTCTGCACAAGGTTACGTCTAACATGCTGCTAAACACCATCCACTGCTTTTTCAGGATTATTACTCTTTCCAGGATTATCTCTCTCTACTATTGTAAGGTTTTGAGTTACTTCACCTTTTGAGTTCTTTTCATCTCCAGTCTGACCAAGGTACAGAACTCCTTCATTTACTGTTCAGATTGCTGGGTCTGCTTCCCCCCATTATCCTCGTAGCAGTTAGCAAAGGGAACTCCAGAGCAAAGTCATTCCTCACGTGTGCACCCTTTGGAGCTAAAAAGCAGCACTGCTGCACTGGACAGGTTCAAACACCTCCTGTACACTTCCATACATTTATATCCCAGCTTCTCGCCCACTAAAAATCTTAGTGTATCTCTGGGCTTGTAGTGAGCAATGATTATTGACCTTTGCTGTAAGAAAACAGCGTTTCAGGATCTGTGGTAGGAGGTGTGGACAGAGCTTTCTCTCCCACTCCAGGGCCAGCCGGATGGGATCTTCCCACCACATTATCTTTGTCCCATTTCAGAAGCTTCTCTAATCCACTTTCATTTATCAAACAGACAAGAGGCAGTTGATCCACTATAGATACCGTTGGTGCAAAAGCAGGCACAAAAAAAAAAAGGAAGAAAAGAACCTGAGGCCAGATGCTGTTCCAGCTAGACCTTGGGCATATGCTGAGAAGCGGCACGTGCTGTATTGTATTTGTGCTGCTCATGCTTCCCTGGGGACAAGGGGGCACCCAGGGAGAGACCCTGCTGGAGAGCAGGAGTGCAGCAGGCTGGTGAGCACTGCTCACTCACAAAATGCTAAAAGCCAGAAGAGGAACAGGGTTGGGAGTCAGGAATCGGAGGACTCTGATGAGAGCAAGGTGCTGGGATAGCAGTGAGAGGCAGCAGGATCTCTTCACCCTTGCAGCCACTGTTACTTATGTGGTTACTCTGCTATTTTATTATTCTACATTGACTAGGGAAGCAGATGGACTATGCTAAATTCTGCATGGAAGAATATTTTAGTCATTACCTAGGTTTCTCTCATGAAATGTAAGTGGGAAACCTGGCAAGTTTTGATTCACCTGTCAGGCAGTGCTGCAGTTTCCAGCTGACATGTTGCATTCGACTGCTTACGCAACAACCACCAACTGCCTTTGCTTTGCGAGTACCTAAGAAAGTTAATAATATACACATTTCTTTAACCACAGCGCTACTTTTACTTTCTGATGGCTTTTGCAAAGTATACTAGATAAAATTTAGCCTATTTAAAAAAAAAAAAACAAACCCCAACACAGTATTTTGAGGATATCGTGTTTTAAAAATGCGCATCTCAAACTACTCGACGTTCTTTCAAAGGTCAAAACGGTTCATTTGCAAGCTCCTTCTCAAAGTCATATGGTTAGAAAAACACTCAAAAGCTCCCCGAAGAAAATGAAGCGCAGTGAGCGTTGGTCCTGAGAGAAGCAATACGATTAACAAAACAAATTATCAAATGCTTCTAGCATCATTATGGCATTATGAGAAAATCCTAGAATAAGTGCAAACCGGTGGTAGCACTGTTAAGAGTCTGTGTATCACAGGAGAACAACAGTCCCTGCTACAATTTCTATAACAGAGAAACAAATCATCTAGTTATCTTCCAGCAGCTGTTAAAAAGTATATTCTGGAACTGCCCAAATACAGATGTGGCTGGAGTGAAACTGGAATTTGGGAGCTGAAACATCCATATCTGATGTTAAATCCCACCTGTCTTATTAATGTAGTAAGTCCAAGGAAAGTCAATTGGGCTACTCTGAGTAAGATAAGAACACAACCGAGCTCTGTGTATTAACTAAATACACACTGCAGAAGAACTTCTATTAGCGTGAAAGAAAATGGAGTGTTATCATTACTTACAGTTCAAAGCATCAGTGCTAAGTCCAAGCCCACCACCAACGAGCCTGTCTGAAGCTGCGGGTGAGAACACTTCTGCAATGTCATGATCTCACTTTTAAAATATGGGATGGCAACTGGGTGTGAACGACCACGAACACGGAGCCTGATGCGAAGAAAGCTTTGTCCTCTTCCGATACAATCAGACGGGGAGGGTTTCCATTACAGCTTACCTCTGCGCGGAGAACGTTCAGGAGTTAAGAGCCCTACCAAGGGGAGCCCTGCCACAGTGTGAGGAAAGGATACAAGCTCTGGTAAAGCGGGATGAGTGACTTGACGGCTCTGCTGGCATTGATGCACGTGGCACATATGAGGCTTGGCAGCAGCTTTGCAGTCACGATTGCTCCATCGAAGAGAGGACCGAAAAACGGCACCTGCGGACCCCAAAACAGAAACAACTCACGTAAAGCCAAGCCAACGGAAGCTGAATGGTTAGTGTAGAGCATGGGAGCAACATTCAAAGTCACAAATAGAAAGAACGTACCCAACTCCCAGGGGATTTTCACAGCAAGGCTTGAGAAAGGCGCCAGGGAGGCGAGAGGAGGCACCTTTCACGCTGCCTCGCTCTAGGCAGTGAAGCTACTCGGTTACACGACGAGCGTTAGCTTGAGCTTGCTCTAGGTCTCCTCTCCAGGTCAAGGCACAGAGACTCCTCCAAGCACAGCAGCGCAACAACCAAAACAAACCATCTCCATGGGCTGTTGCCACGCGGCCGGTACCAGCCAGGCCAACATGGTTGGTCAGGTGCTACCCTTGCCAGCACAACCTACTGTGCATTACATTGTGCCATGTTCTCTATGTGCACAACATATCTTGCATTGTATTATTGACATCTGGAACAATAAGCAGACCCACTGGAGAAGACCAGTATGTTATTTTTGCTGTTAAATAGTATGACCACATTGCTTTCCACACTGAAACTTCCACCATGACAGTAATCCCCCTTCTGTAATTGCCATCAGGACAGTGATGTATATGCCCATCTCACAGACTATTCCACTGGGTAAACAGGAGCTTCTTATGCATACAAACAAAATTATTCTATGAATTCAAAAATCACTACTCCATTTTTAATAGGTGTTAAGAGCTGGTTTTTGTCCTTCAACCCAACAGGAGGCCCTAACTTAGTGGCTGATTCTGACATTGGCAGGAGTTTTTTAAATGAAATATTTGTTTCAGAATAAACCTTTATAAACTCTTTCTATGGACTTCACTGAAGGAAAACAAAAAAAACCAAAAAACCAAACATAACTGAGCCTATCCAAGCTAACGAGGTCCATGGGAAGCAGAGGAGATGGTGGAAAACCCCCACCTCTTGCAGGCAGTCCACACAAACCCATCTGACACAAGTGAAATCAGAATCGCAGAATCACAGAATCACTCAGGTTGGAAAAGACCCTTGGGATCACCGTGTCCAACCATTAGCTCTACTCTACAAGTCCGCCCCTAGACCACGTCCCCCAACACCACATCTAAGCGATGTTTAAACACATCCAGGGATGGTGACTCAGCCACCTCCCTGGGCAGCCTATTCCAATATCTCACTACTCTTTCTGTGAAGAATTTTTTCCTAATGTCCAGTCTAAACCTACCTTGTTTCAGCTTGAGGCCATTCCCTCTGGTTCTGTCACTAATTACCCGAGAGAAGAGACCAGCACCAGCCTCTCTACAGTGTCAGGTAGTTGTAGAGAGTGATGAGATCTCCCCTCAGCCTCCTCTTCCTCAAACGAAACAGGCCCAGCTCTTTCCAACGGTGTGGGACAGGCACAACCAGGCTTGTCTCCACAGAGTATATCAAAGTATCACAACCCTGTTCCTTCAGGGTTACCTCCAGAAGAAGCCACCCCAGGATGTTCTTTGGTGACACCGGGCTCTTCAGATAAAAGCTATACCGGGTAAAAGAGACACTTCATACAAGCGAAAAATGTCCAGAAATGCAGACCTATAGCAGACTCTGTCATGTCAAATCCAGAAAATTTCCACCTGTAAATATGTAATAAATTCTAGTATTACAGGGAGCCCGAATCCTTTCCCTCTCACAAATGCAACCTGAAAAAAACCAACCCAAATCCAAGCCACCCAAAACAGAAGCTAGCGACAATCATCAATATTTAAGCTATGGATTTTTTCCATCTGTACAGAGGCTTATCACATAAATAAATACCCTCTATTATTCTTCTGCAACTGCTTGTGGGTGACTGTGACAGTCATTCAATAAATGGACAAAGGGAATAATATAAATCCCCTGCATCTAGGGAATTCCTCTAATTAGAAGTGGCAATGAATTACAGAAGAAATTTGGTTTTAATATAACATCTGCAAATGACAGCTGTCTTTTCACACCGTTATTTTGTCATTCCTTTACTTAAAAGAATTACCCCACCCCTTAAAAAAAATAGATTAGTATAAAATGGTTCCATAGTGGTTTCGCTTCTTTTTTTTTAATTATTTTTATTTTAATGCTAACGTTACTATCTAGGCATTTGGAAAGAAAGGCGACAGGGGGAAAATCTGTGCCACCAAGTGATCTGGAAAGTCTGATTTTCCCTCTTTAAGAAATAGCATTTCTCAGCGAAATTTTCAGCACCTCCTCCGTTTACAAAGGGAGGAAAAAAAGTAAAAAATTATTTTTCTGTCAGTATAAGTACGGATGTTGAGCACATAGCAGTATTAAAACAATACCACCACACGTTTCAAGTCAGATTAGCACGTACATATGCTACCGGCCGGGGGGAATTCATCGCCAGGCTTTCTGACAGGCCATTTTTTGCTTACAGGACTTTGTTGCGCTGTTTCAAAACCAGCTGGAGTCCAGAAAGTGTGGCAGATTTTCTTAACGCACTCTGACAGGATCTACAGACTCAAAGTATAGATGAAGTGTGTGCGTTTCATACGCCTTTATTTACGTGTGTTTATAAAGATATACACACCTATACGTGCAGGATAAAATTAAAACAAAAAATGAATCTTTCTGTGGGTGCCCTCCAGCAAATTTATCACAGACACCTCCAAATCCATCTGCTATTTTAAAGCAAAAAAGGCCAATAATTGTTTGCTCTGCAAGTTTCATACTCCAGTAAAACACACTATAAAATTCGTTTGAAGCAAAAAAAGCAGGCTAATTCAAGCTGAACCCTAAAAAAAACAAAGGGAGTGCTTCCCTTCGCACCCCCGAACTCTGTCCCCACGACGTAGAGGGAAGAGTGCAGCGGGTGCTCTTTGGCACCGTCTTATACGAAGCAGGGAAACGTGCTTTTTTTTCAAGCACATTTACCAACCACCAAACAGATCATTTCAGGAACCGTGTCACGGGCACAATGTTTCCTCCAAAAAACCCCACAGGATTTCCACTGCCCGGAGCTGGCGTACGCTGGCAGGCACGAATGAAAGAAAACGCAGGAGGGTGGCGAGCGGGCTCTGGAGGAGGGTGGCTGATTTTACATCACCGGGGAAAACCGAGCGTAACCCATGTGAAAGCGGAGCCGGGCTCAGACCACGCCGCCCCAGATTGGCTGGCAGCTTTCGGGTAACCCTCCGGAGAGCCGCGGCAGGCTGGCTGCTCCCCGGCAGGCTGGCGGAGCCCGCAGCAGCTCGAGAGGCAGGGCGCACGGCACCGGGGCCGTACGCCCGCCTGGACACAAAGCTGGGAGTTATTAATGCCCGAGCGGACCTGCCGGCCACGCCGAGGGTCACGAAAAGTCAATGGAACTCGCATATCGTCAGCTTCCATCTGTACAGGGGGGCTCTGCCCTAACGAGAAGTCGGAGGCGGAGGCGGGGGTGGGAGACCAAGCGAAGCCACAGGGGTGTGTTCCCTGGGCAGGACTTTTCTGTAAGTTGGGAT
>WTSP01012897.1:0-33109 GCA_025331215.1 Actenoides lindsayi | reverse complement strand
TATATTACACTTCGACAGGAATCGAATAAAAACCAAAAAGAGAGAGTGAAGGGAAATATCCCCTTCCTCGAGCAGTCCAAATGTCAGCGCGAGTTATCCGTGAAACAAAAATTAATATTCAGCCCGCTGCAAACACCTGCTTCGTTACAATTTCCAAGAAGAAGAAGAAAAAAAAAAAATAATTATTTCTGTTGCGCGCAGTAAAAGTAGGCAAGGTCAAATAAACCTTCTGAGCACAAAGCCTTCCCCTCTACGGCGAGCTGCACTAGTTAAAAGAGTGGGGAATGGGTAAATTATTGTACCAAATGGCTGAGAATTAATCTCTGATGACTAGCTGCAATCTAACGAGGCATCTGTGTCCCAGGGAACCCGCAGTATGTCCCTGGCGGTATGTGCAGTGTGTAGAGTCTGCCTGGCATTCTTTGTCCTCTTTTGCAGGCAGCTTTTCGTCTCATTGTTCGGAATATCCTCGTGCATCTGTGACGCGTGGAATGCATTCACACTAACAGACTTACTATTGTCTTCTCGCCGAAGCTTTGTCGAGCAAAGACTGCATCACGGTTCCCGATAATTATATTGCTTAATTAATCAAGACAAAAAAAATTTGCAAATCATTGCCCGGTTGCCAAGCAGGGAGATAAAAAATGAAAACAATACAGGCTGAGGCAATATAACAAAAGTAACAGCTATCTGATCAGAAATTCTTATATAATGAAGCTATTAATGCTAAATCGGTTAATGTTAACATTGCTCCAGGTGTCTCTACTTAGAGGCAAACAAAAAGGCTAACATTATGGATATAAAAGGCCAAATGTTGCCATGGATTCTGTAACCTGATAGAGAGGACAGCCTTTTCATTTGATTAGGGAATGCAATTTAAATACCAGGGACCGAAGCCAAACAACAGACATTTCTCTCTGCGAGCCTCTTTCATTCACCCTGGGGTCAGTAGCTGGTGAACAAAAGGTCAGCCACACTTGCCCTGGAAATGTCTGGATTAATTTTATTACATTGTAATGGTTTGTACTTTAAATGTAGGGATAACACTAAATTTCCAGTTAGCTATTATTCTTTCTGCCCGTTGGGTATTTTTGACTAATATGGAAGATGACATAGCTTTTCTCCATTGGTTCAGAGAATTTTCAAGCACGTTCGCAAGGCTAAATCCCAGTTTTCCTGATGGAACCTTAAAAGCTAAAAATTCCCAAGAAGGAAATTGCAGAGCTCAAACTCAAGTGTAAGAAAAACACAAAGCAACATGATTTCCATTTACCAAAAAAAAATAAATGTGAAGTTTGCAGTGTCTACTGGTCTGTCAGCTATAGAACAGCTCCATCGTTCACAACTCAAAAAATACTGTATACAGCTGGTAAGCAGTCACCTGACGTAGGCATTTCTCCACAGCTGGGTATTCTCTCAGAGAAATGGTATCTAGCACATCGAAAAAGTATATTTTATACATACATTCTTGCAGCCATAACACACCAGACAAGCATTTATTAAAGTAGCTTTTTTATACCTATACACAGATGTCCGTACACACGCACCTGACATTTGGAAAGGAGGAAAAAAAAAAAATAAAAAAAATCCATCATTTCAAAAAACGTGACTAAAATGTGATTGTGTAACAATGATTTCAACAGAAACTGCTAAAACTGAAATCCTCTGTTTGATGTAAGGCTATCCAATGCCTACATCATCCCACTGAGTCAGATTACAGTGACCATCTCAAAAACATGTGAGGTTATGCACTGTAGCATATGCACAACGGTCACCAAGCCGTATGGGGTGAGTTAATAGCAAATGAGGAACTTAAGTCTTTATCATTTTGCTCTTGGTGCCTCACACTGGAAATTCACAATGATGTTTAAACATTGTTCTTTGTGCAATGATTCCTACAGGTCGAGAATTCTGAAATGTTTCTGTAAGCGCTAAGTGTGAATATAAAATGAATTAGCAGCCACTTAGATCACTTACTAATAATTCTAGATTTAAAATTAAAGCTCATAGCTCAGCATACTTTTAAACTGAGACCGACAACGTATATTTTTTATTTGCTGGAAAAAAAACACACCCCACCCTGAACTGTAAACCACTGAGCTTTCTGTAAGCAATAAAAACCGTAGGTCCCTTGCACAACACATACGACAGATCCAGTAAAGCAGCCAAAACATACCTCGGGTTTCTTCATTATCTCTATGAAAAACATGTGATTCTTCATTGGATAAATAACAATTAAAACATCTCCAAAATCAGTTGGTATAATGCCTCTGCGGTAGTTCCTCGTGTGCTCTGACCAGACGATGTGAACCTCATCATTTCCCAAGTGACGAAGCTGCAACGGCAAATTGGCTCTTTATTAATCAGAGTGATAACAACAGTTTATGAGGGGTCATGGCTTACAAATTGAATTACAATGCTCAATAGTAGAAATATTTCATTACAGAAAAAAAGTTAAAATATTGTTTTTCTCCAGTTGCTCATGAAAAGATCTGCTAAATAATTTGCGTCATTCAGAACTCATTGTTGTCTGATGGCTTAATTAAGTAATTATCCAACTAGCCATTAGCACAATATGTAAATGTACATTACCTACAATAATTTAAGCTGGAAATCTGAATTACTGGAACAAAAAGTTAACTGACAGAACATCACGTTCCAGCAACAATAAGCTGGAAATATGGAATGCCTTGCCTCAAGATGTCAAAAAACTTTTCCACTAAGAATCACTATTACTGAATTTATTACACGACAAACATCTCCGCGCTGACTCTGCCCAGAGAGGAGTTTTCTTTGGAAAGGCAAACAAAACATCTGGGCAACGTGAATTTGAGGAGAAGGGGAAATACTGCGGGAGTTACCTTCTTATTTGGAGCAGAGTTGCATAAAATACGGATAAAATTTAAATGTGACACACAGAAAACTCATCTGAAAGCCTGTGTGCTTGCTTTGTTGTTGGAGGAACTGGAGGTGATCTAACAGATGGCAAGAAGTATTTGGCAATCATGTACAAGCGACACACAATAGTTTCAACTGTAAGCTTTAAAGTTAAAATTTAATCCACATGCAGAATGCCAGCCCAAAGCATAAAGAGAATTTAAGTCCCACTTAAAGCTTAAAAGAGCACATCCCCCCCCCCCTCCAATTTGGTGCTAGCCCTTGGAACAATGTGCACAATAGACCTAACAAAGGAGCCAAAATGTAGCTCTGCCTTCTCCACTGTCTCTGTGCGGGGAGGTGGGGGGGGGAAAGGTAGTGATTCTCATTGGTAAATAACAACTAAGCAATCTTAACACGCCTTGTATCAGCCCGTATTGTACCACTGGATTTTCCCTCTCCAGAGCCGTGCAGTGTCTTTAAAAGCAAAGGCTCCTACTCCTACATGCTGGGTGGCAAACTGTGCCCTAGTTGTAAGAGAACCCTGGCAAAAATATGAGAGGCAAACAGTTCAAACTACAGACTTTGCTTACAGCGTAGCAAAGTCAGGTTCATAGAGTGACTTGGATTCTCAGTTTATTTCTAATGAAACAGAAGATAAAGAGTTTTACTTGTGGGTGTAAATAAAATACAAGACATTTTTAGTTCTGTCTGAAAAAAATACAAACCATTTGTGTCTTACAGAGACGTGGAAACATTAACAATGCTATTACTAGAGCTTCTTACACGTGCAAAAAAATCAGTACAAATCACTGTTCTCATGGCCATCCTGATTTCTGTGCGTTCTTTTACATTTTTTTTTTAATTGCTCAATAAAAATACAGCAACATCCAAAAAAATCCTTATGTGGCTAATGTCACAGTGCAGACAGGTACTTAAAAGCTGAGCAGTAATTGACAAGTACGATAAAATCCTGATTTCACTTCCCGGGAGTGGATGCAGCCAGGTAACCTTAAAAGTGATTAAAAGCAAGATGTAAATTTTAATCTTAAAAAACCCCCAAATCTTCCTGGCTACAAGACTTGGTGCACAACAGGTTACGCACACTGAGAGTCTGAGTGTCTGGCAGCACGGAGACTGGTAATAAACAGATACTATTCATACTGAAGAATCCCCAGACACTTTGCACTTCTATTGCATCCAAGGGAACAAAATTCAGTAAATGCAGAGGAGTTCCATCAACCGAGGCCTGCTGTGCTTGTTTGAGGCAGGAAGTGATGGCTCTGAGCTCAAAATCTCACCAACGTTATTTGATAATAAATTACTACCTCGGCTACAACCCTCACCGCACGCTAGTAGCTCATTTTATAGCCCGAGTTACTACCTGTCATGGTTTCGAAGTCATACATCCTCCATCGTTGCATTTATAAGGTCTGATGTTATGAATATAAAATTGGTATTAATAAAAAAATATTTGTTCTTGAAAGGCAATTTCATTGATAAAACCATTATAATAATCTTATCAGTGACAACAAACCAGCTGCTGTTCTCCTGTGTTGCTCGTTCAAAACACGAGCTGTGGGGTAGACTTTGGAACGCTGAAGGCCAGAAGCAAGTTTTGGTTAAAGGTCCAAAGCAACCCAGGCGATGTTTGGAGCCCCAGTCCCAACGCTGTGCTGTCCCCATGGTTTGGGGAAAAACCAGCAAAACTACATTAAAAAAAAAAGTAAAATCAAACCAAACCAAACCCAAACGGAAACCAAAGCCGCCAGGGAATAAGATTCATAGTAAAACACAACACCGCACAGACCTGCTCAAGCACAAGCAGTCAGATTTCTGAGGTTTATTGCCCACTTGAACCCTCTCCCTACAGATGCCCAGGCCAGGCAGCCCTTGAAATTACAACGCTTTCTCCTCCCTGAGCGAGCCGCCGGCTTGCCAGTTTTCAGCCCGCACGTTAACACCAACAAAGCCCACGCCTTCCAAGCTGCGCGCACTCAGACGCGGCCACGGCTCGATGCCTCGGCTACGGCGAGCGCTCCGCGCCCGGGAGCCGGGTCCACGTATGGGTTCCGACGTGCGTCCCATCGTCGGTCATCACCTCGGGGCCCGCGTTTCCTTTGCCCCGCCGTGGGCGCGGGCGGCCGCCCCAAAGCACCACGGCCACGATGGGCGCTGGGAAGCTCGCCCAGCACCAGCATCACCATCACCACCATCACCACCACCACCACCGCCGCTCCCCTGCACTTGAGCAAACAGTTTTGCAGGCTGGCCGCTGCCTGCCAGGCAACGCGCGGCCGGGGCGGCCGCTGGTCCCGGCGCACACCTCGTGGCCTGACCTCCTTTCCCGGCTAATTGCATTACACAGCCAGCTGGCTCCAGAGAGGAGTCGTCTGTTTGCCTGGAGAATTCCTGCTTTTGGGCAGGCAGGGCTGCTACTTCTGCTAAGTAACAGGCGGGCCTGACATCCCCATTGTCTGCCTGACAGCGGACCCATCCTAAAATCGAAGTTTTATTTGTAAATTAACCGAGAAACTTCCTGCCAGAGCCGCGCTGCCTGCAGACTGATAATGTGCGCCTTTCATTCCCTTTCACTCTTACTGTATCACTGCCAATTTGTTTTTCTGCTGCTCGCCAGCCCTAGGCTATAAAAGCCTTGTAAGACATAAGTGCAATTATAGTCCTGGAGTCAAATGAATTGGACAAATCCAATACACAGCTCTGTCCCCACTTTGCAAGCCCCTACAGCAGTTAGATTAGCTGCTAAAAATCTAATCTAGCTCTAGCTAACAAATTTCTGCAGCAAAGGACCAAGAGTTCACTATGGGGTTGCAACCAGATTTCTGAATTGAAAAAGTTCTGCTGTGACCATGGAGGAGAAGGAATAAATCACTTAAAAATTCTGCAGCTCGTTTTTAAACCGTTAAGCACAATTTAGGCAGAACGAGACAGGGGACGGTAGGATGCTGTTACCGTGATTGATTTTCATCCCTGCCACAAGACAGCCAGATAAAATAATAAAAAAAAAAAAGTTTAGAACCAGTGATGCTGAACCCTACAGCAGCAATAGATATCCACTGAATTCTGATTATTCCACTCGAGAAGATTTCTTTCAGGGCTAAGGCTTATTTGGAGAGGATTTTTCTTTCTCTTTTTTTTTTTTTTCCGCCCCAAATGACCAATATAATATGTCAGCATATACTTCAAATAGAGGAGTACAAACTGCAAATTACAACCGCGCTGCACAGAAACAAGGGGCCAAGTTCACCCTCGGCAGAAGCGCGCTTAATTTTTGCAAATTTATGCCAGAAATGAATTTATCCTCTTGCGTTCGGCGAAAATAAAGAACCATAATAACATATTTAAGTAAAATTACTGCATCTGCTTAATTCCCCAGCTCACAGAATTTATGGCCTGCTGCACAACTTCCTTGGCCAGCAGGTGGTAAGACCTTCTGTTCAGCTCCGGAGCCTGCGAGCTAAGCGCGCCGATTGGTATTGAATTCTTTCTGCCTGTCTGTAGGCAAAATAGGCAGAGAAAAAAAAACAAAAAACCACACCCCACAGAAATGACATCGAGATTTCAGAGATAAGGGAGACCTTAGAGCCCAGACAGCACCCAAGCAACCCGATCGGATGGAAGCAGAGGGAAGGCACGGAGAAGAAGTTGTGGCCCCCGCTGCCTCCTGACTTGCAGCGTGAGGATGACGCTTTCTCCTGCCAGTCCTCTCGTCCTCTGCCACCACACGTGTACAGTTCTAGCTCGGGGAACGGTAACGTGAGCGCAGTGTCATCAGGCAGGGGGAAAAGCACCCGTTTCCCCCCTCTTTCAGGGTCTGTTGCAGGCGGACAGGTGATTCTTGCCAAGCACGTGCCCCGGTGGTGCTCTGCGCGCGCAAAGGCTGCCGGCACCAACGCGGGACCTTCGCGGACTGGGGGATTTTTCTGCCGAAGCATCAATGTACCTGCTGTTAGGTATTTCAGTAGAGGCCTCCCCAGCTAAGGTTCACAAGTGACATTTCAAGCAGGCGACCCTTTCAGGATTATCAGAGTTCCTGCAGGATGTTCAGTACTGCCTTTCGAACTGGTTTGGATAGACACTCATGCTCAGAACACTGGGTTCAAATGCAAGCTCATTCACTCACCAGCATTTTCGAAGAACCAGAGAACTATCTGCCTTCTAGGAATTCTACAGTGCTTCTGAAACACATCACGCCCCCACTCTCAGCTGCAGGTTTGTGAAATTTGCTAAGGAGCCCGTGCTGATTTGCACAGAAACACACACTTGCTTACAACATCAGCCGTGACAAATTAAACGAAGCTGTTCTGCGCAGAAGCGCAGAGCCCATGGAAGATTACACGTGAAAAAAGAGACTTCTGCAAGTAGTCACCTGGTCTAACCCACCGTTTAGAGCAGGGCCAGCTCCCGACGTCCACTAGGTTGCTCAGAGCTTTGTCCCTCTTTACAGGAATACACAGTTTGATCCCTGCAGGGTTCCATTCCTCTAGCAAATTTAAGTTGTTTTGGGTTGGTTTTTTTTTTTTAAGTCTTTGAGCAATTACTTTGGGGTATTTTCTGTGGATAATATGTACTGGAGCTGGCCTTGTTTCCTAGCACCTTAAGACTTGCAGGCTGGCAACTACTAAATGATTTTGCTTTTTCTTTCTCACAAAGAAGAAATTCTCTTAAAGCAAATACATGGAAGACAATTAACTAGAATAACCAGACTCTCTCAACGTCTGTGTTAATCCCTAACGTGGGTGGGAATTAGGAGGATTGGTAAAATAGACTGTTTGCAATTAAACCCCATCTTTCCCCTTGTGGTAGCTCTGTCGGACTGCACGCTCTCCTCTCCCAGACGACGTATTGCTCAACAGCTAGATGATATTTCGCTGCCTTTGGTGTGCTTCCATAACACCCAGGAGCTACAACTTACAAGGGAAGATCAGACTAAACGACCACAATTTGTGTGGGAAGAAGACGACTGGGAAAGCCATGGTAGCAGTTCTCAAACATGAATGAGTCTGCTGCAAAAATGATCTCTTCTCCACATCCAGATGGAATAGGGTAAGAATAAATGGGCTTAAATTGAAGCAAAATAGAAGCTACAAGAAATTTTCTCCTGCTACAAAAAGCAGAGCATAGGAACATGTTGCCTAGGGAAACTGTGAAGCATTCATCGCTGGAGTTTTTAACTAGCAGCTAGACAAATACTGGCCAGGAACAACAAAAATGCAAATAGTCTTGCCCTGGTGAAGGGATGCAGACTATACAGCCTCTATGTATGTACCACAGCCCTACTTCTCTATTCCAGAGCACTCAGATTACATTTTTATCCACAGCCATGTGAAGCCACTAATACAAGTTACCGAGTCACATAAAGAGAAGCATGTAATTTTTGTGACTACTTTTCTTCAGTGACAGTTATCACAATTAAAAAAGAAAAGGATCTAGCTTCACTATTAAATGCTGGGTAAGTTTTCAGGACTGGTTATCAGAAATTCCACCTTTTTATTTCGAGGGAATGCACATGTTGTTTTGAAGCTAACTGGACAACAGACACAACTGCGCAGTGACATATTTATAAATAATTTTCAGAGCACAATAGTATCACATGGTAGTCCGGGTGGCTGTAGCAGCATTATTAATGCACAGTAACAACCTCGGTGGGACAAGTTGCCAATCCTCATTAAAAAGGCAAAGATTTGGTAGGCACCTAAAATCTCTGACTCTAAGCAGCAGCTGGCAAGCACCGCAATCTCAAATCACTCCTCGTTAGAAAAGACAAATGATTAAGTACCGAAACCAACAAAATTTTGGGCTGGGTTCTGGCCATCTTTGCAGCAGAGTCTGCTTGTCAGAATTGTGAATAACTGGATAATGGCTTTAAATATCAGCTGGCTGCTTTTGGTACGATGCTTGTCATTTCACTTCTTTTCTGTTACACACAGGATGATTCATCCCACAAGGTTTTATTATGCTGCATTCGGTTGTTTTGTTCTACCAAACTACAACAGTTTTGGCAGGCAGACAACCGACAAATGAAATTATTGCTAATATTATTACTAATGGTGGCATTTGAAGCTACCATGGAAATGTTAATTGTGTTTCAGAATCCAGAATTGAGATGCCATTTAATTCAGATCATCTAGCTGCAGAGCACCATGTGGCACAGCAAAGATGGCCTGCTAGGACCAGGCGGCACAATCTGTTTTCAGTTTAAACTTTAATTTAAGCACTCGAAGACTACAGACAATGTTTTGAGACCCATGGCAAATTATTTACCTTTTTGGTCAGTGAGTCATCTGAATCTGACGGCATTCTTGTAGACACATGAAAAATTATTTCCACAGTAGAGGTAGCATAATAGGGTGCTGTCTGTCCTGTGCTGCCATTGCGCTGCAAGCCGCCCATAAACCCGCCGTGGGTGGAGAGATCAACCTGGTCGATGGATTGAAGGGCATAATTAGAAGAAATTCAGAAAGACTGATGAAGAAGCAGTGTTTGTTTACATATCAAGACTTGGTGAATTTACCACTCCAGAATTCTGTGGCCGTCCCAACGAGGAGTCTTCCCCTATGAGTTTGTGATCTCGGTGTTGGTTCTGTTTCCCATTCCTGTACCTGACATTTACTAAAAGTAAACATCTCTTAGCTAGGCGTAGGGTTGTTGTGGAAGATTATTCAGAAGAAATGACTCTCTGAAGAGAGGCCTGTGTCCAAGAGCTGGTTTGTCTTCCCAGTGGCATCAGTCTACCTGTGGATGTCACCTCTCCCTGGAGACCTTATGTCACTTAAATCCTTACGCACAAAACGCAGCTACTATATATTTCCCAAACCCACAAGTGTTCATGTCATTTAGGTTACCAACACACCATTTCAACAGCACAAACTATACCCAAGCATTTTTGTGCTTTGTAAAGCAGTCCTGTGGCTAGGTAGGTGGTCTCTGATCACATGAAGAGCTAAAAGGAGGTAAAATTAAGGTAAAATTGTGCTGTAGCTTTTAACGATGCATAAAGCAGAAATGTCCACTGCAGCACCACTGGTCTGACAGAAACAGGAAGGATGCATTCAGCCAAAAGTAGCACGTGGATTTACAGCATTCAGCTAAAAATGTGATCTTTTAAGTACTGCTATATAGTAGTTTTTATTATAATTTAAGGGTTGTTTTTTTTTTATTGTTCTTATTAAAAAAATATGCAGTGATGTAAGCAGTTTGGTTTCCATTTACCTATTTTAGCCAGCTTACATTGATTCCCGTAGGTCTTCAGATCAAGCGTGTTAGCTTGCCTAAATTGATGACTCTTACCTCCCAGCCCAGTCCAGCCACAAAATCTTCATAAGCCTGGCTTCCCCTTGCATTGGAGAGTATTGAACACTTATCCTCCTGTCCCTCTGCGATGTAAAACACTGCAATCTTGTGTGTTTCACGGCTGTAATCAGGCAAAAAGAAACAAAAGTGAAAGAAGCTTCAGTTGGGGATTATTTTTTTAGATGGCCTGCACTCAAAAGCCAGGAACAGGTGACTGTGTTTAACACCTCATTCCCACTTCTCTTACGCACACAAATACATCGCTCCATTTCAGCTGCAGAAACGTATTTTCACTGTTTCTATTCCCCACGACCACACTGCAGATACACCGCAGGTCAGAGAGCAGAGCCAAGTCTGCTCCTTCCATGTTTCAGCACAAGTACTGCTGACCAAGTCCAATTCCGTCTGTGCCACCTTGTCAAGACAGGCACAATGCACAGGAGTTAACTGGAGCATCGTTTGACCTACCAAATTTTCATTATAGGGTGGTGATAATAGGAGAAATTAAAAACAACTGACTTTCAGATCCTGGGTTGAGCGTTGCAAGGTTGACAGAGACAGTTGGCTTCTCTGGAAACAAGCTGAGTGGGTTTGGTAGGAAAATTGTTGGGATGCGGGGACAATCTGAACTCTGCAATGCTACAGACATTCTTCCAATAGCTGCATGTCATGTCATGAAAAATAAACTGTAAAAAAGATTGTGGAACTTCTTCCCTCTCAGCTAGAGGAAACAGGACCTAGGTTGCTGTGTCTTATTATTTGCTACTGATTTTGCATTCTATTTATATATACTGCCAGTGAAAGAACCTTGTCCATTCAGGTTCCAGAACTCTTTAGAAACAACCAATTTCTTTTTCATACAAATATTCGTATTGCTGGCAGGTGCAATTTTAATGAAGTTTTGGTGATGTACTTATTCTCTCTTTGGAAATGTTAACCTCACCAAAGGTGTGTTCAGCAAACTTTACCTACCATTGTCGGGAATCCAGATTTTTCAGTTCTCGCAGTAACTTTGAGTTTTTCTTAAGAAGATGAAAGCTTTTTCTATAAAGATATAAAAAAAAAAAAAGAAATAAAAACACTTGAAGGAAAATGCAACAGACTACAGACACAGTATTGTCTCAATGAAATACCTAAGAGAAGGGAATCAGATTAGTGTGATTCAAATGGTATTTTTTTTATTAGTATTATAAACCATCTGCAGATGCCTACTTAAAATAATCACTGGAGCAGGTATATGTAAAAGCTCAGAAGTATGCTCTGACTACCACCCAGCCGTATCCTTCTCACTTTCTTAACTGTGTACACATTTGGAAGTAGAAGTGAGAAGAGCATGAGTACTGTAAACATGTTCTTTATCCTCCCTTCCTACCTTCTGTCCCAGGAGTTCATTCCCAAGTCATTTAGCAGCAGCCGACAGAAATAAAAGGACGCTTGAGGTTCAGCAGGACGAGGTTCTTCTTGACGAGCCACCTTCATACTGAAGTCTGAGCTGTATTTAAAGATATGCTCTTTTTCCTGGGTGCTCTGCCTCATCAGGGCTTCAGTGATTGCATTCTCCTGGTCGTAGCTCATCCCAAAGGGGGGTGGTGATGGCTCGTTCAGCTTTCGCTGGGGATGTAAAAGGCATTCTGGACTGGTGCTGCCAATCCTCTCCAGCAACTGATCAAGAGCATCTTCTCCTTCTTCCACCTGAGAAACGTCTTTCTGGGAAATTAAGTGGTGCTCAGGGTTGTCCGAGATCACAAACGCGTTCGTCATGCTCTGCCGCGGAAGGCAGCCCTCCAAAGGTCCATACAATATTCTGCCATCCCACGAGTACTTCCCTGAGATATCTCTGACAATTACCCTGACGTCCGAGGGGGCTGCCGCTGCTCCCGCCTCAGTGCCTGTCGCCTTCTCTGCGGGGATTTGGAGGTAAGATATAAGAGTACTGTCATTAAACACAAAGAGCTGCAGGTTGGGACTCCGGAAGACTTCCGAGGAGAGCTCGGAGGACTCCACGTAGGAGTTGTCGTGGTTCTCGCTGAGGAGACTGTGGAGAATGGCAGGACCTCCGCTGAGCGGGTAGTGGCTCAGGTGATTCACCAGGTGAGTCATAACCATCCGGGCCGTGAGAGGTATCAATTCTAAATTCCGCCTCCTTTTTTCTAAAGCAATCAAGGAAAAGATACTAGATCAGTAAGAGCAGCAAGAGGCAGTGCAAAAGCGAGCATCTGCAAATTCCCGTCATGTTTCAGAAGCTTGCTTGTGTTTTCCTCCTAGTTCTTCCTAAACAAGAAACTCTTTACAGTCACTTTGAAGAAACTCTACCTGTCACACCCAATTTGATTGTGTTTTACCACGTGCCCTTTGACATTTAGCCTACCGTGACACCCAGGTCTCCACACACAACACCCAGAAAAGCCCTGCACTCCAATCCCGCGGTGCCTGCTGTCGCTAGTTCCAGCGGGCAGGTTCATGTGCTTGCCCTCCTCACCGCCTGTATTCCCACAGCCACCCCCACAGCAATCGCAGCAGGGGAGGGACAGGCCACAAGAACCAAGAGGGGACCCAGAGATGCACACAACCACCAGTGCTTCTCTCTCTTTAGCAGCATGGCGGTGAAGTTTGGCGTATGAGGCAGGAAGAGGCTTTCTGGATCCCGAGGTGTTCCCCTCAGCGCAGGCAAATACATCAGTTAAACTGATTGTGCTCCGAGTTACGTTGGTATTCCAGAATATTACCCCTTTGATAGCCAGAAACCACCCAATTTCAAGGTTATATTCATATTCCTTTTAAAACCATTTTTCTTTAGTTTATCCTTCCTTGGTATTTATACCTTCTAATGCACTTTTAAACAACAGGTATACACCTTTTCCAGCCTTCTACTACCCTCAAAATATCAAAATCCTTCAGCATCCTCTCAAAAAAGCTCTCTATTACGTTTCCTGAATCCCCCAGTAGTAAATCTCTGTATTAATCTTTCTCAAAACCAAGCAAACCAAGGAACTTGTGAAGCACTAACCTATCAAAGATGACCAACATCTCGTTCTACCTGAAACGACAAATGTACATGACACGTAACTTTACCTTCCTGCTATTCACAGCATGCCCTGCTCAGTAAGAAATCCGTGTCGACCAGGTTTTAATGGTTTTAACCTTTTCGTTAAAACTAAAAGCACACGCATAACACCAGAGAAAATGAGCTGTTAAGACTGAAAAGTTGCACAGCATCAAACCCTGAAAAATACTCTTTTAAGGCACCGCTGCCAAACCAACATCATCTCACACAACTCGCTGCATCTATAGTTTTGATTCTGCAGAAATACGTTCACGCACGTTAATATATGAAATTACTTAAAATGGACATAATACACAGTTGAACAGCCACTGTTTTAGAGGTTATTCTTAACAAGTGTTTGAAATGGTGATGAATTATTTCACATATTTGGCTGTAGACTTTTAAGCTGACTTAAAAAGTTAGTGACATAATGTAGCTAGATCCAAATAACCGCTTTTCGCTTTAGACACAGGTAGATGGTGAAGCAGCAGGACATTTATGGCCTATTTATGCAGCTACAGAATTTGGTCCAAATCACATATGATCCTCTCAAATGACTCAGAGTAGGCAAGTTATCTAAGACAATGGAGCCATTTCTGCTGAAAAAAAAAAAATGAAAAAAAAAAAATAAAAAAATCAGGAAATTGCATGCTTGATTTGGGGCTTATCCTACTTGTTGAATTTAACTATATATATCAAATTATAAGTAGTACCGAAGGCAAAACCAGCTTCTGTGTCTGTTCTACCTCTGTACCAATTTCTCGCTATACAGCGCCTTAGTGTCATTTTCTTTCTCCTGTGACCTTTGTAAAGAGCACTGTCAGCAACAAACTCAAAAGTTCTACTACAGAATGAACTGAAAGTCATCAAAAAAGGGCACTGCCTGGTTTTCAGGGAAGAGCTGATTCGCACAGCAAGGAGAAGCACATTTCCAAGGAAGGGATGTAACCCGGAAAGCTTTCTTTCATTTCCTAGCTGCTGAACGTTGACGTGGTGGTCCTAACCATGCTCTGTGAACTCTCTTACCCTCGGCGACAGTGAGGAGGTTGCCCAGATCCGTGGAGGAGTGGCACTGGGCTGGCTCGGAGCTCTTGACATTCCCCAGCGGCAAAAAAGGGTCGTAATCGCTGGACGAGAGGTCGGCCAGGCTCAGCACATAGTGGCTTTGCTGCGTGTAGGTGCTGGAGCCGTTCACACAGCAATGCAGGACCTGCAAGAGAAAAGGCACGACACTGCAGAAGTAGCAACGCTCATGGCACAGGACCCGCTTAAACACGCTCAGTGAGCAGTGACCCACCATAATTTTTAGCTGGCGAAAGCCAGGACATGCTACAAAAAGATACCCGTGTCTACATGCAGTGTTTTTAAACTAACATTCTTCGTTGGCACTTATTTTGTACTTTAACAGCTCACTTTGGGACTTACTTTGTATTTTACCAGCCCATTTGAAATAATTCAAGTACTTCTGCAAAGATGATTTTCCCTGGCTTGTTGTTTTAAGCATTTTAGCTTCCTTTCTTCACCATCCTCTGCCTGTTCTGCATTTCTAATCTTATCATCTTAACATTTTGCACTCTTCACTTCTCATCTGTATAGCTTGCTAAAAGTGCTTCTGAGCCTCACAAGATCTGTGAAATGCCTCTTTAAACACCTAGACACAATATATCACACTCATTCCTCATACTTACTCGGTAGATGTAGTCCAGGAGAGGAGCTTTGGATGTGTGTTGATCTTCAAGAAGGCCAGCACACGCTGGCTCCAGCAGCATTTTCATGGGTAATGCCATACACCAATCCAACAAGCAAAGCAGCAGTGAAACTATAAACTAAACAAAACCATGTAACACAGCATTAATGTATGTTCTGTTAAGTTCACCAAAACTTGAAGGTATGAGTTTGAAAGTTTAAAACACAACTCTGGTTCAAAGAGACTTCATCTAATAACTGCCTTGAATCACACAAAGGCAGACAGGAGGCTGCTCTGTTCAGCGACGTACCTTTTTATCTGCTTCCACTGAGGAGTACTCGGCACTCGGCAAAAGAAATGCAATAGTGGCCACAAGGATCTGCAGTTAAATAAACAAAATTCCAGAGAGGCATTTAACTCCTGCTGCCACAAAGACAGAGCACGAACTTCATTTGAACAGCGTATGAAAGAGGTTAAATTCTCCTGGCAGCATCTAACTGCCCTTGTAAATGTTCAAGCGAAACAAGTTCTACTGAGCATTCTGGAAATAAATCGCCGCAAATGAGAGAAGTACACTAGTCCTAGGACTACAGTAAGTGCAGCTCCCAACAGTAATGGCAGAAGAAAGAAAAAGTTAACCAAGTCACAGTTACAGGAGCTCAGGTAAGGAATTAAGACAACTTGACAGATAATTTCCATACAAACATTTTAAGGAAACTGACGTACTTCAGTAATTTTTCTGGACAAAGAGGATTCGTACTTCTGAAGCTTTTGCCAGTAAGAAACCAGCAGCTGAAGAACATCGCAGGCTACCTGAGCTACCAGCTTATTAGAAAACTGGAAGAGAAAAGAAGCCAAATAAAATATTCAGACACAGTACAATGCATTCAGTTTTTCTACATTTTAAATTATTTCCATCTATACAACCAATAAAAAAGCATTAATGATGCAAAACCATATTACCAGGATTAGGAACCAGCAGGTTTGACATTATCTGTGTAACCTCAACTCAGTCTGTTGTGGAAAGGGTCTTTAGGTACGGGTTATTTTTACAAGTATTTTGCACTTTTGTATAGGAGACCACCTTGCCCCCCCTGAAGAAGTGTGCACATACTCTGAACCATGCTCGCTGGAGCTAATGAGCTACTAATGACATGCAAAGGTTGAGAACTAGGAGATACCTTCGTTAAGATGGTTAGTACCCTATCACTAATGCTGTGCAAAATGTCCTGAGCAGTCACATCCTGTCAGGGCTTTAAGCACTAAAAAGACAAACCAGCAGACTGTGCTCCACATAACCAGTGATGACTGAATAATTAAAAATGCCAGTTTTTACACAATACTTATTGCTTGCGGAGACCATCAGAGGAATACCTTCAGGGTGACACCTATGACATTGATGGCTTCCTTCACTTGGGGATGGTTGGTGCACTGCGTTAGCTCTTCACATATCCAAACTCCAAGGCCACAAATGGCTATGCACCTTTTTGAAAAGAAAAGGTGGTTTTGTCAGAAGTGTTAGAAGAATATTTAGGGAAGAAAAAAAAAAAAAAAAGCAAAACAACCAATAAACAGAAAGAAACACACAAAGATGCAATCTCTCTTTTCCCTCTTGCATATCAGGCACAGAGCAGACCTAATCTTAATTGGGCTAAAGTGAAGACCTCGTCTAACTAGGATCAAACCACAAGGCAGCAGTAACAACTCAGCTGTACAAGCACCAGAAATAAGTAGTAAGACTTCCCCATTTTCCCATTTCTTTCACTCAGCATTTTACCTTGCAGCTTCACTTGGCTCCTCTGTAGCATTCTTCAGCAAAATATTTATGAGGTAACACTAAAATAATAAAATAAATTAGAATAAGCATCTTTTTCATGCATCTGCTTTATTTAAAGTTGTTTAATTTTGACATAGCTACAAGTGAAATAACTTTTATTCTCCGACTATGCTAAGTATCTAAGCTTTGTTGATTTTACAGTATGTGTCAAGCATAGCAATGCTTATCAAGTGTGTGCAGTTGTCGGGTTTGGAGGAGGAAGGGCTTATTTTTTAAACAAAAAGGTACAGTAGTAGTGAAGTGACTGAAAGGTAAAAATATGTCAGGTTACCTACGGATTGACTAATGTAATGTGACTTTACCTTCACGTCTGCAGTCCCTGCGATGATCTCACCGGCTTCTGAAATGGGCCGCAGCAGTGGGATTTCTTGGTAGATGTTTGGAAAGCAAACGAGAGAACCAAGGATGGTGTGAGCTTCTGCACGAGGAGCCTAACGAAAGCAAACCAAAATATTTGTTAAAAGCTTCGTAAATTTACGAAGATTATGTAAGCTAGGAGGCTAGTGGATATCATCATAAATACTAAGCGTGCTGTAGTCACCATGCATGTTTAAAGTGTCCTGTGGAATATGTCCTGGCAGCTTCTCTTTTACAAGTGCAGCTGCACTGAAGTGGTGACTAACACACAGTTACCTGCCCACGCTTTTTGCTGCCACTTTGCTCTGCTTTTTTTTTTCCTGAGGCCAAGCTTCTCCTCCAGCAGTCACCTGGCCCCACTCCTAACCACATTCTACATTTTTAATATCTCCTCTGTCATTACACAACCCAACTGTCAGTAATTCACTGTCAATAAAAAAAATACGGAACAACCTAAGGAAGAGCTTTGAGTTTTCAGCACTAATCCAGCACTACTGCTAGCTGATCACATGACTCAAAAGGACAGCACAAGGCACTCAGAATAACTGTGTACATAATAAAAACATGTAGAGATTCCCACCTCAATGAAATCATCAAAAGCACCATGGCAGGAGCTATAAACGCATTAACTACTGCTGCATAATCTTGTAAAAAGCTGAAAATTCAACACATGCAAAGTTTTGTGCTTGTAGGAGAAATGGAAGGGGGTGCTGGTTTGGTTCCCCCCCCCCCCACGGACAGCTGAGGATTTATTTCTTAGCATGTTAAGTTTTGGATCAACGATCAAGAAATTCTGTATTTCCAAGAATTCCGTATTTTCAGTATTTGCTCACTGGGAAAAGCTGAGGAGATCCCGAAACCCATATCCTGCCCTTAGCAAGCAGGCAAGCTGCACTATTAGCGAGGAGATGATTTCCTAACGCTTCGGCCTTTTGATGAAACACTTCTGCAATACTTGCGTGTCACCTTACCCCGTGATTTCACGTGTCATCTGCCCCAAGAGCCCCACCTGGCATTACTCTGATTACCACCCGTGCGAGTGGAGCCACCCGATGCTCAGTGGCCAGCGTGGCCCCTCGGAGACCGGGCATTGCCGTGCTCACCTCCGGCACCTCGGTGCTCAGAACCCTGGCTGCTGCCGTGATGAAGTCTCCAATCAGCATCGTAAAGCCAGGTAAGCCCAGGAAGAAAAACCAAGGCGGGCAGTGCTTTATGACAGTATTCAAGATATCCTGAAAGAGAAGTTGCCCATTTGAGAGGAAATAAGCAAAACCAAAAAAAAAATAAAAAAGCCTGAAAGCAGACAGGAGACTTTGAGAAGATTTAACTGCAATTCGGCAGTTCCACGCTAATCAAGGTGATAATTCAGAGCCACAAAGCTCTGCGTATAGCTAATCGGCACGTAACAACTGCTACTTTCTGCTACAGATGCATTTGGTAGAAAAAGAGCAGTTTGTGCTTTGGCAATATTTGAAAAACAAACACCCACATCTCTTGGTGTCCTAGCAAAACTCTTCCCCTGCTCAGTAAGACTTTGGATTCAAAACACTCAAACCACTCATCAATCTGAGGTGAAGCATTTTAATCAACCTCAGATTGCGCCACTTCAAATGAAGTATTTCCTAAAATCACATCACTCAAAATCCTGTAACCATAAATCCAAGCGATGACTCCACCTTTGCCTTGAGGAGCTCAAAGCAGTGGCTGGCAGCAAGTCACTTACTACTGCCAGGCTGCCCCAGCACAGATGGGATCTCTCAGCAATTCTGAGTATATACTGAGTGGAAAATTATTTTCCATCTCAGTCGAATTTCAAAGAGAAGCTGCAATGGGAAACCATTTTCAACGTCCATCTTCACCGGTTTTATGATGTGTTCAAGAAGGCTTGAACTTCAACTTAGTCCCAGAATGTGTCCTTATGCTTGATTTCTACGTCAGAACCTAAAGAAGTCAGACTCCTCTGTCTCTATGCGATGTCAGAATTTAACAGCACTAGTATATTTCTCAGTGCTGCTGAACACCTGGACAGAACCTACGTAGTGTTCCGCTAAGTATTTACAGCGGTAACATCCTACGAAATAACCCCGTTCCGTATTTTAAATAAATCATGTTCGTTTTTAGCACAGTAGCAGATGATGCTTTCACTTTCCTGAACGAGCTAGAATGCCACTCGAGTTAATGTTTAAACTCCTTTTAATCACTTCCTTTGATACATTTTAAAGTCAATATCGGCCAACGCAAACATTCAAGAAGAGGGAGCAGATGGACGCGGCGGCTCATAAAGCGGGGCGGCAAACGCACACTCGGAGCAGAACAAAAGGCCCACCTTTTCACAATGAAGGGCCCGATTAACGCAGCGGGCTCCTCACCGCACAGCGCACCTGCAGCGGCGGATGGAGCCAGGTACCGCGAGGTGTCCGGGCTCTTGAGTAGCTGGGCACGAGGCCGCGGAGCGGCAGATGGGAGCACGCTCCTGTTGACATACGGCGCCGTAAAAGGGCCCGTGCTCACCCGGCCTGAAAGGTAACCCAGCCTCGGCGGCACAAAGCCCCGCTGCCAACTGCTAAATGCCGCCGTAACGGTCACCCGGCTTCGGCCGCTCTGAACTCTCGGCTACGCTCATCGTGTGGAGCACTTGGAACGGGAGGATTAAAAAAAAAAAGTAGCTGCAAACGTGTTACTTTGACCATTAACACCGGTGAGCTTACAGCACAGCAAAACTAACGCAGCTCTTAACAAATGCTGCCACAACCCACGCGTTCCAAACAGCTGGAAGGACGTAGCTGCTTAAGAGATGCACTGCTGCTAAAATGCAATTGGTTTTCGTAGGAAGAAACCTCTGCAAAATTTATTTCTAAAAGCTAACGAAGCAATCCTCAGTTTTCCTCTTCTGTTAGGTAGCTTTGAGCTGAGTTAGCAGCGTATGAGCACGTAGGAACCCCGAAGAGAACGTGCTCAGCCCACCTTTCCATTCGTTCCAATGACATTTTGCACCAGGATAAACCTGCGGCAGTTTGAGTGACTTCGCGTAAATTAACACGAGACAGAATGTTTCCTGACTGCGACGTGTCCCAACTGCAATACTGTTGTTCTGGTTGAGGTTACTCCAACCAGAAGGGACGGGGAGGAAACCAGGCCCCAGGAAGGCACGTTGGGAAGTAAAACCTGGGGGTTTTTCTCCCACTTCCCACCCACGCACGTCCCAGCTAACAATGAGAGCGGGATTTCACACAGCAATTCAGTAGCATTGCGAGCTTATCAGGAGAGCCGGGCTTATGAGAAAGCGCCCGAGTGAGAACATATGTGCTATCAGTGATACTGCAAAAATCAGGTAATTCAAACAGAGGCGAGTTGTTTCCTTCCCTCCGAAGCGCCGCTCTCTAAATGTAAACTCTGTTCGGCAGCTTGGTAAATGAATCACTTTAATTGCACGCTATGTACACAGTAACTGGAAAAACACAAGCAATAAGAAAAACATATGGCGATGGCAATGGAAATTGGGTTTTACTCGTTCCGCGCAGCGTCGTTCCTTCTTTCATAATTGACCTTTAGAACGATAAACGTGCAAAATAATTTCGGTTTATTGTGGCTCCAAACCTTTCGGCAATTACACAAAATGAAAATTTAGAAGGAAGCATTCATTCTGGAAGCGTTTCCATTGTTTACATAATTGCACAGCTATAATTTAGCGTTCATGTTGTTAAAGAAAAGTGAAAAAAAAAAAAAAAAGGACCATTATGGACTATTTCAATTCAAAATGATGCTCTGTAGGGTTAAAAACAGGGAGGAGGGGAGAGAATGGAGCAATCACACGCATCTCCTTCTCAAATGCATTAACCCTATAAGTGGCATAACATTTCAGTATAGGTTAACTTGGCAATCCAAATAACAAGGTCATAAACATCCACTGAGTAAGTGGGAAAAAAAAAAAAAGTAAATTCTGCAAGTTCACTGAAAGGTCAATTACCAAAAATATTCTTCACCTAATTTTTGTGGAAGCTTTTGCCGGTTACAGGTGTAACCAAATAGCCTGCCATCTGCCTTCAGCACGTTCCTGACTGTCCCTCGACAGGAACAACGTGGATTTTTCACTTAAAGTTCACTCTGTTCCTCACCGAGAGACACCTCATTAGGGGCTGAAGTATAGAGCACAGGAAAGGGTAGTAATCTACCCAAGACTGCAGTGGTAAGGCCTTCATTTTTTTTTTATTCTAAAGGAACAAACACTTCCATTTCCCTATTCCAAGTTCTCCCAGGTATCATTACTTTTTAGGTGAGAGCTAACTTGTCAAAAGGTAAGTTCCAATAAAAAAATTCCTGAAGGCTTTCAACACCCTCAGAAAGCATAGGATTAGCTTGCCAGAAAAACCAATTTCAACCTGTCATTTAAATCTAACCTCCAAAAAAAAGTTCTATTTGCCAAAGTATCTCACGACCAGAAGGCAGTGAGGAAGAGACATTTAAAACCAGAATAGCATTGCATTTGTGAAACACAGACAAGGTTATTCACAAGTGCTAAAGGTGACAGATTAGTGCACAAGTCACCCGCTGGTAATCACTCCTTCCTCTCTAAACTGCATTAGAAAGCTCTTGCTTTTACAGTTGTGCTAAAACAACCAAAAAACCCCAACCTCCCCAAAGCCCTTGTGCTGCCAGAGAGGTGCTCAGACACTCTACTAACAGAGATCACACAAACTCAGGAAGCAAACAGAATTTTTAAGGTTTCTCCCCTTTTAGAATACTTTTGGTATTTTCACAACCCAGGAGACCATCAGGATTAAGGAAGTACTTCAAATTGAAAGAAGTATCTTAAGTTCATGCACAACAAGAGGGAAATACCTGAATACTCATTTGCTCCAGGTACAGAGATTCAGGTACCAAGAACACGTTACATGGTTCTCTCTTTCTTCCAGCCAATCCTAGCAGTGATTCTTCTCCAGCCCTTCCAACTTCTCCTGCTACAGGTGAGCAAAGGGTACACAGGATTTCCTATGAAATCTTGGCATTTATCTTGTCTCTACTGGAAGCGTGCTGCCTGCTAATACTTTTTCAAAGTACTCACAAAGCACTTCATGGGGGCACACAGGCAAATTTTCTACAGAAAGTGAGACATGGTGGGGATTAAAAGTGGGAGGATATTAAGGTAGCCATGGGAAGAAAGTCACAAGAAACAAAAATATGGGAATCTAAGCCTTAATGGACTATATTATGATTATTTTCTTTTAAATGACAGCCTGGAAAGGAATCTGAAATGTGCTGTGGTTTCAGAAATGCTGTAACCCTGTCCTCATGTGCAACATTCACGGGCAGAACTCCAGGCAAGAAGTACCTACACTTATTCCACAGCGTACAAAAGCAAAGCTGCTCGCTCATTACACCTTTTGATGTTCTTCTATAGATCAGCCCTCCATTCCACAGATACTCTGGCAAGTCAGTGTCATTCTACATTTATTAAACTTATGTGATAAATCTCACTGATAGGTTTCATTTAAAAACCGCTCTGTTTATTGCCCCAAATCAAAACACACGTATAGTTGCAGTCACTGGAACAAGTGTGTTTTCAAGCACGGGTCTCACTTAGCAGCACAAGGCAGCTATGCCCACCCGAGCTGCAATGGGCTATCCCATGGCATCTCCTAAAACTCACACCCCGAAAAACACTTTTTTCTTTTTCCATAATCTAGACGAGGAATTAGAGCAACCGTAGGTGAGCCACCTCCACTAACTCACAACGTGGTAGTGAACGTGCAAATTCACTTTCCTTTATACTGGAGGTCTGGGAGGCGAGGTGCTGGGCCTCTCTGAACTTCTTTCAGGAAAAAAAATGATACAGGAGGAAAATCCTCCCCCCGCAGCCACTCCCTTGCCCCCCTTTGCGAGCTGGGAGGAATTACAAGGCCCAACAAGCAACTGACTCCACGCTGCTGTTGATGGAATGGCTGCTCCCATCTGAAAAGGTGATGCAACCGTTGCAGAGAATTGTCGCTTCTTCACACAGAAATGTTTGTTGCTGGGCACTTCCAGCTCATTACCTCACTGGCTCCTTTCTCATCTGCTCAGCTAATTGCTACACCTTGCGCTCAGAGTGCCATGGGAGCTTTCTGTAAAACACACCCTTACGCTGCTCTTTTATAGACCCATGAGACAAGTCTGCCAAGTCAGGCTGCACTTGCTGGGAATAACACTGCATTCATTTATAGCCAAGTTCCAAAATGCGTTATTTTGTTTTTCTACCAACACCAACATTTACACAATACAGCAGAAAAGTTGTATACTCGTTTCCTTAAGGGAAGGGAAAATACACTTCAAAAAGAAATAGTTCTGATGCTAACTAAAATACTGATAATCACATTCAGGTTAAAGAGGTTTCAGATTGTGAGTTTTTAAAGCTATGCTGCCACCTAAAAAGCTTCTCTCAAGTAGCCAGTGTGATTTCCAGGAGTTCATCTACATTGATGTTGCTTTTCTCCATTATTTTCCAAGTTGCATTAGTGATACGCACAGGAGGAAAATTTCTTCACGAGAGCCCCCCCCTCACCTTCCTCCTGTTCATGTTCTTTAAAAGTGAGAAATTTACGCTTGTGCTTAGCAAACAGAAACAACCCGTGCTAAAAAAAACCTGCACCAAAGTTTATTTCGGTGTGTAATAACTCGAATCCCAGAAACCATTCTTTGGCAGAGGGAGATTCTGCAGTGCTATGAAGAAGTACGAGCCACGCTCCTGTGATCAAATGCCTCGACACAAATTGTACTGAAAAAGCAGAAACAGATATAAGGATCAAGCTCCCCATCAACACGTTACACAACAACCCACCTCCAAAGCATCGGGATTTACCACCTCCACCAGTTTTATAGCTAAGGAAAGCAAAACTGGAAGGGCAGAAGCACAAGAGAGAAGTTGTGGTCAAGGGTGCCACCAAGAGGCAAAAAAAACCCCAAACGGAATGAGGCGATGAAGAACAAAAGAGCAGCATCAGCACGAAGTCCTGGAAGTATGATGGGCAATGTGGGGGTCTGCTTTCGCTACGCAGTCCTCACTTTTATCATTTTGAACTTCTGGATGGTAACCCTGCACAAGGACTGAAATCCAATGTGCACAGCAGCAGAAGCTTAAACCCTGTGGAACCGTTGTTAACACTAAACTGTGGTTAATGGGGTAAAAACCAGCTGAGTAGCAAACAACTCCACATTTTAAAAATCTCCCCATTTCTACGCAGGAATTGCTTCTGCAGGAGGCAGTCAGCTTTCAGAAAACAGAGCACCCTTTAACTTGGGAAAAAGGACTGCTAACAGCCCAACACCTCTGAAAACCTGGCCATTAGAGGAAAACAACTAAAGTCTTTAAATTACTGTCATTTTCCATTCCCATGGCCCTGTGTTGTGGCTGCTATATTGATATAAGGGTCTCTTTTTTCTTTTTTTTTCAAATATTTTGACTATCTTTTTAAAAAAATCTTGTCTACATCAGGCTTTTAAGTTTCTTGAGTTGTGTGTTTTATGTGAGAGTATTTAACTCTGTGTGTTTTTTAGAATTCAGGACATCTGATCAGAGGCAGGTGTTATCAGTCCTTTTTTTTTGTAGGGGAGTGAAGTTACCCCGTACACCAAGCAAGGTTAAACTGTCTGGAATCTGAGTGGTGTTAGCGACATAAGAGACGAGCGAGCTTTTCATTACTCTCAGGTACTGAGAGTGGCAAAAAGGGGAGCTCCCACTACACTTATTTCTTCCCCACTTGTGCTTTATAAATTGTAGATGCTTACGTTTTTTCCTAAGTTGCAGCAGCAGCCAGGACTCAGGGTTTTTTCCAAAAGAAAACTCTTTCTATTCTTTTTTTTCCTTCATTATCTATTTAAAAGGAAGATTTTCCAAATGCTCTAATTTTTAGGAAGGGAACTGAGATTCAGGGGGCAAGAGTCTGGTACCACGTCATTATTCCTCTCTCTCACCTCAGAAATAACCAAACCTATGCACTTCTCTTCCTGCTGGGTTACTAAAGCACCAGATATCACTCTGGGAAACAGCAGAAGTGGCCACTCCAGGATTCATACAGGAGTCCATGTGCCCTCTGCTGGCACCCACAGCACAGCTCTAGCCATTGCTCTCCTGAGACTATTTGAAGGAAGAAAACTCACTCCTACAGCTATAAGAACATGGAGAAGTCTTTAGCTATTTTCTATTTTGTCTAAAGAGTATTTCTTACAGTTTTTATGAGTACTTAGCTGTTTCTGTGGTCCAATAATTTTTTTACATCTAGACAGATTAAGTCCTTTCCTCATCTCCCACTTAATACTTCATTAATTAGGCCAACCCAGCACACAGAGACCTAGAAACAATCTTTATCCACAGAAACATAATGCTTCAGGAGCACTTCTTGGTTACAGTGGTAAGATAAACTTATGTTTCAATCTTCTCTTCAGTCCCCTTTGCTGTTAAAAGGAGTTAAAAGAACCTGCTACAACAGTTTTAAATATCCCCTGAAGGCCTAATCTTGAAGGGGAAAAGTCAACCTTAATTCCAATTTGTGAGGATGTCCTTGCAAATGAAGTCACAGGGCATTCAGAGGGGCATGCTGAGAGCTAACCAACAGAAAGCTCTTCACAGCCCTTTCTTTACCCAGCATTGAGAGTCTGTAGCACTTTACCTTGCAACAGAAGGTGAAAACCTGTATGGTGAGCTGGGAGTAACTGCTATCTCCCTGACATTGGAAATAAGGTGAACTACAGGTCAACTGCAGTGTCCGCTCTGGAAGCTCTGACTTCAGTGTCACAGTTTGCACAGGAACGTGGTAGGGCTGCTTGGACACACAAGGCTCTTGCTTTAGGCTGAACCAAGCCACTCAAGACTTTGTATCAGCTGAGCGTTTGAACATTTTGAACGTGAGTAGTTTGACCCAGCTTAGTAACTGTGCAACGCAGGAGGACAGAAAATCACCGCTGAGATTACACCTCAGAAACATCAGGAAACAGAGAAAGAAACATTGACAAGTGTCTGTGATACAGATGGGACAATAAGGTATAACTTAAAGAAATAAGTCATGGCAAAGAGAAAGTTAGGACTATGTAATCTAAAGAAAGGTCCAGACTGGGCTACACAGGATAACGTCACACAACCATCGTGGGAAAGCATTGCTTGCTTTCTGCATCAGACCTTCCAATAGGAAAATACAGACGTTTCCATCAGCACACAGTAATAATTGCAATTTTTTTAATCAAGCAAAGCCTGTACCTGGTCTTCACTTGTTAAGCCAAGGTGCATCACAAAATAAAAATGAACCAAGAAATCAGTATTTGGCAGAACATCTTGACGCCTAGTCATCATCGCACAAATCAGCCTGTACGCCTGAAGTTTGCCCTCCTTGTACTCATTTGGCAGAGTGGTTGCCTGAAAAGAGTAAAAAAAAAAACTTATATTATTACTGTTTTTTCTAGTAGTCGGCTAAAGCGAAATGGTATCTTCAGCATATTTATTTCATGTGTTTATTAAAACAGATTCAAGTCCAAGCAGCCTTCGGGGGGCATTCGTCATCTTAGCCAGCAGTGACTGCAAAAATTAAAAACAACACAACTAAACACACACACACACAAATTCAGCATCAACAGGTGAAAATACTAATGTGTACCGTGCATATAGCAACTCACCTTGAACAACCACGACGCAAATATTCTGAGAGGAGGAATCAGGACAGGAGGAGAGGGAGTAGACTGATTGTCCACACTTATAGCAAGATTGTCCCGTATCTAACGGTTTTAAAAGAATAGAGTTAAGAAAACTGATAGCTTACTTTATTAATGCTCTTGATTTCACGTTATTACTTTTTCATTTTGTTTTCTTTATTTTAAGGCAGTACACCTTGCCTTATATAGAACTTCTAAAAGCAAGAACTCCCAGGAAAGCTTGTTCTATAGTGCTTCCCTGGGGCCTAAGCAAATATTACTGTTTTAGGTTATACCATGGGCTGTTACACCCAATACCAAGGTTTGCAGTATTCCATTCCATACCTTTATTTTCTTTTCTACTGTCTCACCCCCCAGTTACATTAAATAATCTAAATTATCTTGTCATTGCACAGGAACATTCTCTACTGGGGATACCTACTGGAAATCAAACAAGATTAGCTTTCTTAACAACAGAATCATCCAAATCTCATGCTTATGTTCTGGATGCTAATACTAAATCAAATTTAATAATATTTTTTGCAACAAAGGGCAAATCATTACAATTAAAGGTAAGCGTCATATACAATACCTTTGCAAGTTTATACCACAACTCATAAAGATATCCAAAAACTTTTGCATGGATTTTAGGTGACTGTATATTATTCACATCTCCAAGAATTCCCAGGATTCTCCTCCACAACACAGCAGCAGAATCAGGATGCCAACCAATGAGGCTTCCACCAGCAATTATACTGCAGTCATCAGCAAGGAACTCACTGCTGTCTGTAAATTAAAAAAGTTCCATTGCCATGAATCAGAAATGCAGTGTAAGGATCAAGGTGGCCAACAGAATAGGAACATTACTCTTTTTAACACTCTAGTCTGGGTTGTTTTTTTAGCAGGGAGACAAATGCAGTTAAATGGAATATTCATGCACTCAGAGATTTATTCAACCAGTAACTGTCTTTTACAAGTAATATTTCTATTTCTGTAAGTCCTTTCTTTAAGACCACACAGTACAAAATGACCTGGAAATGGAACTGGACAAAGGAACTAAAGTGTGCACTGATAGTGCTGAGGAATCCATTTAGGCATTACCATTTATCCACGTTATGGATGGAACCTGGGGATACATGCCAAACGAAACATACTTTTTACAAGCAAACTGAACTGTATAAACTCCTTTGTCAGACAAAAACCTAAACCAGTAAACATTTCCTGGACTGAAGTACCTGTTAAATTTGCAGTATCTGAAGGACTCAGCTGAAGCCAGCGCGGCGCATCAGGATCCACACAAACATCTGCTGATGCATTAACTTCCTGGTCCTCTTCGGAAGCTTGCCAGGGGATGAGCGCGATCTCTACTTCGGTGTTATAGCCAATGGATGTGTCACTGCTGATACTTTCACCTAAAGCAAGAAGGGGATAAATAAAGACCACAAACCCCACTTTTACCGACTATATTAGTAAAGCATGATGAGAAAAGCGCCTAATACATCTGCAGCAAGAATAAATTATTACACTGCTGCACTTAAGAAAAATACTGTATTTCTTGGAGCTCACTTTTTTCTCTCCCTCTGTAATTTCCATGTGATAGCTGCAAGTCTGCTTTCAAATCTAATTCTGCTGTACTACTGCTTCTTCGTACTAGGACCTGCAGAGAAAAAACAAACTCATCTCAGCTTATTACCTTTTTGAGAAATACATCATATTTCAGCAGATTTGAGATACACACACAGTCATTAGAAATTAACAACAACTCAGACATTTTCATGAACATTTAGACTACCCAAATATCTTTAAATGCCTTAAGGAAACCATCATGCTTTCAATTTTAGTCTCTGTCCTTCCTTTCACAAACTCACACCAACACGCAGGACTTTTTACTTATGTTCTTCCACAAATCTGAAATCATTCAATACTTTTTGAGGTATCAAAAAATCTTCCAGGAAGAAATGAGCAGCTGTCTCATGTCAGGACATTACTCTGTTGCAAAACAACCCACGCAAAGACACCTGAATGCTTGTGAATGTTTTAGAACAACATATCCCACTAAACCAGAATGGGAAGCCAGGTTAATTTTTAATTCCCCCAACTATTGAGCTTACTTCCGTCCCCTCCCCTGCATCACACAAAGCAGACCAGGTTTTTCTGCCTTTTTGACATACTTTGTTATTCCTCAAGCAATTAATGAAAGCACTCTGCAGAAAATGTCTGGTTTTTCCTCTCTAGAGCTGAGTGTTAATGGTCCTTTGAGTCTATAGATGTACAGGAGAGCCAAGGTCTGAAGATGAAATTCAGCCTCAAGCCTTCCATATCGTATTGCATTTAGTTCCACAAAGATGATCACCCTCAGACATCTATTATTTCTACTGTTTAGTCAAAAAGTTACATTAAAAATTCACAAAGCTTTCCTGCCCTAATGTTATGTACACAAACATCCACAATACACAGCTGGCGATACAAACCGTGCTAAAGGAAAGTGTTTCCCCCAGCACTTTAAGCCATCAAACATTTATTCCAGTGTGCTGTAGCTCTATAATAGCCATGCATTATTTATATTCAAAAAGTTACTAACTTCTTGTTTATATTTAACATAAAAACCCATAAAAGTCTTGTATAAGAGTAGACTATAACCAGTTACATAAAACAAGCAACTGACTTGATGAGGAGACACGGAGTGACCACACCAAACAGCATAAGGACCAGCCACAGGTCAATTCTAGATTCCATACTAGAAATGTGATGATGGACTTTTCACACTTTTTAGTTGTTAAAATTTCTAAATATTAAAAGGCATCTGATTAGAAATAAAACATTGTGAGAATTTTATTCATGATCGCTTTGTTTTGCCTTACTTGCTGCTCAGCTTCATTCTCCTTCTTTGTATATCCTTTATTTTCCTGAGCTGATTTGGAGTCTGAGGAAGTTATATTATGAGAGCTTCCAGCCTTTTTACCTAGACATTTTAGAAAGTAAGCAAGAAATACAGATACTCGTGGGATCAAAGTGCATAGCAAATCATATGAAAATTTCAGTTACATCTACACACACTCTTCTTCTATTTATAGCTAAGTGAAGTAATACAACATTAAAACAGAATACAAGATGTTTTGAAAAATCCTGCATAAGCACAACACACATGATCAGAACAGAAGTAGAACTGCTAGCCTGAATATACAAAATTTAAATGCAATCCAGATAAAGAAGTTTAAGAGATGCATACAAAATGCACACATTCAAGGTTTCATTTTTAACCATCCTGCTTCATAAAAGGTCTTGTCGTGTATTTGTGGTCTGTAACTTCTTAAGACTAGATCTTTCAACAAGATATCAGCAATGTATTTACTGAGAAAATAAGATAAACATTTTAGAACAGAGCTGGAAAGCAAAGCAGATGATAACAGCATTTATGAGGCTGAACAAGTCTCAGTACTTTTTCTTCAGAAATAGAGTATTTGCTGTATTTTATCAAAAGTACCTTGAAAAAAATCGGATGGAAACTGATCTGTAATATCTGAAGTGCTGCTACTTCGAGTTAGCTGCTGCTCTTGGTCTGCAAATAGGCCGGTAGCTTCTGTTCCTGCTGAATTTTCCAGCTGTTGAGATTCTTCGACTTCTGTTGATTTAATTAAAACCAAAATATTTGCCCTCAGAATTATGTACAGGTGTGAACTCATTTACTTAAGAAAATTACATGAAAAACGTGGCCCATGAAAATTCCCGAGTCACAAAATTCCCCAGTCACAAAGCTCCTAGCTACAGAAGTTGTAATTTAAGTTTTATAAAATATCCTTAGAAAACCTATGAAGTTTAGAGAGAGATGTACGAGCACTGTGAGTAGTAAAAAGTCTAGAAAAAGGACAAGGAAGTTTGGGAGGATGTGATGAGAACAAAGCCATGTTTTTCAGCACTAGAGACCCCAACTACACCCTGTTTGTTCTGGAAACACAATAGAGGAGAGGCAGAAAAACTACTATAAATGCAGAGTGCAGCAAAGACTGCTCCACTTACTGACTCTGCCTCCATAAAGAGGAAGAATAAAAAAAGACAGCAATTCAAACAGTCAAAAGAGAAACAAACAAACAAAAGACATGACTCAGGTGTAGTCTGTGAGGACAAATTGAATCATGCAGCTTTCCTCCTGTAACTGCAAAGAGAGGAGAGAGGGGCATGAAAATCCAAGCGAGAAAGTGAACTGACATACTGGGGAAGGAGCAACAGGAACTCTTGAGATTAGCTAGCAACACAATGCTTCCAGAAATGCAGTGCCCTTAGTGTTGCAAGGGGCAAAAAACCCCAGTACCGCTCAGGATCCAGTACGCTCCCATTCAGTAGTTCTGGCTGTGACACTGGTTAATGCCACCCGCCATCTCTGAGGTCATTGCTCTTTCCCCAGAAAGCAGTCGAGGAGGTGGCCCACACACCCCATCCAAGCTGACCCCACAGCAGACTGTTCAAGGTGTTCCATTAGCACAGCCAATGCCATTTTCCTTTTTTTTTGAAGAATTATGAAAAATGCTGCTGTGGCAACTCTTGTAGGAGCCCTTGAATTGATTTTTTTTTTTTTCAATGAACAACAAGGGTGGAATTAAATCTTCTAGTAATTGAAAGCGTAAACATGAACAAAAAGATCTCTCTATTAAGAAATTAAAATAAATTTTACCTTGGTGACTAGGGAATGTAACTCCTTGTAATTCATGGTTATCCTCAATATTAAAATGAATAAAAACTGCATTACTTGCAGTACTACATTTTGTGAGAAATCAAATACTATCTGAGAACTAAGAAGCACAGACAAATTTTTAGATTTCCTTCTGGAATCAACAATTACAGGAAGAATTCTTTAGAAGAGACAAACCCCACCTTTGCAAGCACTGATTTGTAACTGATTGTGTAATGATGACTGAATGAGATTTTTCTTTTAAATCAAGTAGTTGGAGCAGCTGCATATTGTGCTTGCAGTAGCTCATACATACAAGTATTCAACTAGTTTTTACAGTAGTTCCTTGAAAAGATATTGCTGCTCTTTTCCCTGAAAAGGTGACTTCTTTTGACAAAGAACCCAGTGACAGAGTAATAAAAAAAACTGTTAGAAGTAGCCACTTTTTGCCACCCTTTGTAACTCTGAAAAAGGATTAAACCTGCTCGCCTCTTAATGGCTACCAATATCTGAGGCATGGGAAACAGAAACCAGTGCAAAACAGCTCATTCCACACTACTAAAGAGCAACCAACTGGACAGAAAGGGATTAGACAGACAGCAGCTTAAAAATATACAGAACATTCATATAAAAGATGACTTTAAAGTACAGTACCTGACAGTCTGTGAGAGCAAGAAGTGTAAGAGATACCAGGTAAGAGAGAGCTCACAGTGTGAAGCAGAAGAGGTACACTTTTAGTAGCTGGCAAAGCCTCATAAAGATGAGCACAGTTGCTGATAGACTGGCTTCGCTTAGCTTCCAGGAAAAAATAAAGTAATAATTATGTCAGAAAAAAAAAGGAAATATCTGGGGTTCTCAATGTCATGATACAAAGAAACACAATGCTTTTTCAAAAGTTTTACAACACTGTCATAAACTTCAAGTCTTCTTTACAGAGAAGCAACAATTTATCATCAACTGCATTACTAAAAGTTCAGAGTGAATTACAAAGGTCCCTAACAAATTATCAGGGAAAAAAACCAGAAGCTGAGTTTTGTGTGTTTCTAGTCTTAATTTAGAAAAGGGATATACATTTTATATATTTGAAATGATTATTTGTTATAACTATATAAGCAAACATGACATTTTTGTGCACTGCTGATTTGGAAGCCATTGCTCAGCACAAACCCCCTGAAAACCAGAATAATTCTCTTTCTGTGTAACCATGAGATACCAAATGCAAATAAAGCCTTTTTTACACCTGAAGTTCATCCTCCTACCTGACAACCTACTTGCTCCCTACCAAATAAGCTTTTTCTTTAATTTGAGAGTACATAACCAAGTAAAGTACTTGCTGATCAATACTTCCAGCTTCTCTCTACCACTCCGGTGAGAAGTCAAGAGTAGAAATGCTGTAGCAGAAGAAAGAATTCTCTGCTGGAAAATAAATTTCATTCTATGACAAGGTGACCTGCATAGTGGATGAGGGAAGGGCTGTCAATGTAGTCTATATGGACTTCAGTAAAGCCTTTGACACTGTCCCCCACAGCATCCTCATGGATAAGCTGGCTGCCTGTGTCTTGAACACTCTGCTGGGTGAAACTCTAGCTGGATGGCTGGGCCCAAAGAGTTGTGGTCAGTGGAGTTAAATCCAGTTGGCAGCCAGTCACAAGTGGTGTCCCCCAGGGCTCAGTA
>WTSP01012895.1:23762-40627 GCA_025331215.1 Actenoides lindsayi | reverse complement strand
AAATCACCTTTGCCTTTCTTTTCTCCCCCCCCCCCCCCCCCCCCCCCCCCCACCCCAATATCTAAATATGTTTGGTTCTTTAAATAGTGTAACGTTACGTTTAAATCTGTGGACTTCTAATGCTGGGTAAAAATATAACATCTTGGTGTCACTTACTGTGATTTTCTTTCAAGTCTTTTGATGTACTCCTTTTAAGATGTATAAAAATAATTCTTAATTTAAAAGTCTGTGCAATGAGGTATTGTATTTCTATAATGCTTTCTTATATAGTTACGAAATACTTTTCACTTTGCACAACTATAAAAAAAAAGGCAAGTTAATTCTTAGTATGTAGAAATCAGGAATTCAGCAAGCTTGACAACCAGTCAGCAAGGTGGCTTGCAGAGAACGGATGGTAGTTAATCCTGGAGGGTCTTTTAGTAATTCTATTGAAAATTCCTCTGGACACCGTTTGACAGTTGGTTAACCCTGTCCATCTGATTTCTCATCTGTCAATATTTCTAAGAGATTCCCAGCTTTGATAGGAAGTGCATGCAATAACATAATGGGTTTATGTCAGAAAACGTGTTCAGCGAGCGTGCTTTGCTTGCTGAATAGGACAGTACAATGTAAGCTTTGGATGAAGACATTGATAAAATGACCAGCCTTTCTCAGATCCACTTCCTGCTAAGATAAATGACCCCATAAATATAACAACTCAAAGTATTTTTTTTACAGAGGCAACGATATCCAGCTTTACTGTTGCTGAGGATAAATTTTATGGTAACTGCTGAGTCAGAAATTAGGAATATGATGTAGAACAATTCCCACTGAAGTCGAGCTAGCCCTACTTGACAGTAACCATGTTTTTTATCTTTCCAAAGCAGTTTCACTGCCAGTACTGGTAAGAATGGCTGAAGGTGCATATAAATGTAGCCTAGAGCTTTTTTTTGGGGGCCCTGTTTTGAGAGTGGTGTAAACAAAACAGTTAAGAATGATGTCTGAACCCTGTCTAGAAAGAAGACCTCTCTAATCTCTTCTGGAACAGTTGTGACATGTTGTGCTCTAGACAAAGAAGAAGCTGGGTGGACAGGTTCAGGCAGAAGGAATCTCTGGGTCTGTAGCAAGTAGGAGCAGGATAGGAAAGCCTGCACAGGTACACTGTGCCTGTGAGTAACAGGAGATCTCTGCCACCCGTTGTGGCTGGCATGCTGACTGAATGCTAAGCCCTCCTGTTCACATCGATCACACATCAATTTGTCCTGGTGTAGAGACTGTAAATCGAAATACTTTTTATTGGTTGGGGTTTTTTTTGTTGTTTTTTTTTTTAAAGAGAGATGTCCTGAAATGATTTAAAAATGCTTAATATTCTTATTACAAAGCTTTTGGTATGGACAAAAATTATTTCAGCTTGCTTCTAGTGAGCAGTTTCTAGCCTGATTAAAAAATAGTGGTATGGCTCAGGTTTGGGTGGTGGTGGTGGTGGTGTTTGTTGGATTTAATTTTTTAATCACACCATAAACTCTAGAAGTACTGTACTGCCCTTTTCTTCTGTTGTGATGCAACAATCACCATGTGCTTTACTTTGGAGTTTTGCCTCTTCCCCTTCTTTACCACTCTACCCCCACAAAAAAAGAAGAGAAAATAATTAGAACACAAATGTCTCAGAGCTTTTGTTTGATGAAACCTCTCAGGAGTGTCTACATTTGAGATCTATGGATCACTGTTTTATTGAAAAACTGAGCTGAAGGGAATACTTCATCCTGTTACATGTTCAGTTCTCAGCCACTCATTTCACAGAATGACCCTGCATAGCAGTTTCCCTCTGGGCTTTTGTGGGGTTATGTATGCATCATCTGAATGGTCTCTTAAGCCACTGCAGCTGTAATGCCCTAGTTTTTTACACCCTTCCAAAATATGCAAACTTTAAGAAGACAGGTAAAACTTCTGATATTTTAACAGGGATTGCCTTCACAGATTTAGTTCCAGTTTCAGCTCACTTTGAAAAGTTAAGGTTTGGTTTGTTTGTTGATGAGGTAACATAAAATAAGGCTTATCGCTGTTTTCCAACACAACTCTGATTTGAACCCATTGCTGAATTCCTGTGATAGCCCTGGCCAAATCTGGATTTGTATTTTAAACTAGGCAAGATAAATCTTATATTTGGGCTGCCAGAAGCTCAGACAGCTGTGCTGGAGAATCATACTGTAATATTCCTATGGGCATCCAAGTATACAGAGTATGCTATTGTATATATGCTGATATATGTGATATGTGTGCAGAAGTGAATTGATCAGCTCCTAGCAGAGGATTGTTCTTGTGCCAGTATTAACAGCAATAGCATTGATAGGACATTAGTACAGTTAAGTGCTTTCATTCATGGGGAATTGTGCATTGTATCTTTTTCCAATTCTGTGTTATTCATGGCTTTTAAAATGGCATGTGGTTCTACTCAGACCTTTGAAGGTCGAGCTATTGACTGTACATTCAGACATTTGTGTAATCCATTATTTACAAGAACAGAGTATTTCTTGCTTCCTTTTCTTCTCTCTCAATAATTTATATCCTCATCTTTTCTTTTTTTCTCCCCCAAACAGGTATGATCTTTAAGAGTGTGTCCATTCAGTATCTGTGTAGCATGTCCTTATTTTATACAAATGAAACAAGAATATGCTTATGATACCAAGAAAATAACTGTAGTGCAATGGTTTTTGCTACCTCTGCAAGTGGTAGGAGGCACTAAAGTGAGAGGGAAGGCCCTTTTCTGTTACTCTGCTTTTGTGCCTTTGACTCACGCTGAGCAGAGGTACATGGAGGTAAGGGATGTTCATTTGCAGTGTCAGCCACTTCCATCTTCCCTGAGAAATCTCTCCCATGTCCTCAAAAGAAGAGTTAAGAGCCGTGAGTGGCATCAGTTAGCTACTCTGCCCAGGATACCATCTTGTGCTCAAGCTCTGCCGTGCTGTGCCATATGCCTTGGTAATTTTTCCTCTTCTGACACGTTTCTTGACTGAGTTCTTTGACACTGTTTAGCAGTAGTGGTGCTATTTCCCACTTCAACTGCTTTTTCTCTCAATGTATTTATACTTGGATTTACATCAGATACAGCCAGATGGGGAGGTGGCTCTCTGCTAGAAAGTTCAATTTTCCTTTTCCTCAGGCTGCGTTTAGTTGTCTGTTCAGTCATGTAACCGAGCATCTAAGTTTAGCTAGTCTCTTTAATGTGTGTGATATTAAAAAAAAAAAAAAAAAGAGTCTTTAACAGCACCTTCTGTCAGCCTCCTTACTAGGTGTGGATGTCATCTTCTGGTCTGTTATCAATGCTGAAAGCAAATAGGAGCCTTACTGTGAATTTACTCCACACTCTCGAACAAGGCCCGTGTAATAATAGCTTTAGTGGGGTTTAAAAGCAGGCTTAGGAGGAGCAAAGGGATTCGTCAGCAGGTGTTGTTTCTTTAAATTTCTCTGAAGGCATCTGCCTGAGTTTCTGTCTCGGATTGTCCTGTTTGAAAGGAACAGGGCTGCCTATAGATACATACTTTTTGGTCATTTACAAAAATACGAGTGAGTTATATGGGTATACATCTCCTTGAAAAATGCATTTTTCCAACTGCAGTTAGCCCTCTTGTATGGATGGTCCAGAGGAACCTTCTCTCTGCAGCAAGCATCAAGCAGCATCTGCTTTCTCTTATTCCCTCCTCTCTTCTCTACCTTTCCAGCAAGGTCCTGTCCTGGCCAAATTATATCTTGGCTAAGGGCACTGAAGAAGGGAGGGATGTGCATGTGTAGTTCTTCCACGTTGTGATGAAGCATATACATGAAATTTCATATACATGAAATGCAGAGGCTTCTCTGACACACTTTTTATCAGTTGATTTTATTCTCTATTTCAGAACTCTGGAACCAACCCATTAATAAGTAGTGTGAAATAGGAAGATACTTAGCAAGATATTTTATATACAGAATTTATATTTCTGTAGGAATAGACATAGGAATGCCTGGTAATGGGGAAAGAGAATTTAACTTTCCAGTTCATTAGCTCAAAGCCATTTGAGGCTTGTAATGAACTCTTTATGGGCTTGTGATGGCCAGCATGAAGTTTGGCCAGGCCTACATTGCATAGTCTTGCAGTCATACCTATATTGGACAGGGGGTGAAGAACTTTGTCATCGCATTGCTGGCAAAATCCCCAGCATGGGTCTGATGTCTTGACAACAGAGACCTGGTCTTGGTTCAGCTCATATCATTCAAGGTTTTGCCACTGTACCAGCAAAGAACTGCTTCTGAGGTGTGCCTGCCACTAGGATTTGTGCATACCTAGTTGGTCTTGCTCAAGCTTTTAGGAACAGATGCTGTGTAAAGCAAATTAATACAAATCAGCCCAAACTTCACTACCAACAGTGTGTAGAAGTATGTGCCAGAGTTCCTACTGTATTATTCATTCCTCTTTAAAGGTTACAAACGTCGTGTGCCTTCATCCAACAGACTGGTTGGTTTTAAAGCTTAGATTTGCATGGGAACTTGGATTAGAAACAATGACATTTATTTTACAATAAACACATAGCTTGTTAACAATCAGATTCGGTGCAGCTTTACTACAGAGCCTTTTGTGTTTCAGCTGTATCTATTATGAGATAAGGCACCACATCCTCATAATGTGGAAGGTTTGACTGAATGTATTTTGGCGCTCTGAGGAGAAAAGAAACGAAGCTAGGGAAGAAGAAAACAAATCCCTCATTCCTGTCTGTGCAGCATGTATGCACACCTTTCTGTGCTGTTTAGTTTTGTTCTTTTTGTCAGTATTGTGTAACGAACAGTCCAAGATGTATTGGAAGTACTGTAAGGAGGAAAGAAATGGTACTTACATAACAGGTTATGGCTACTTGCATACGTGGCCTCTAAATTCTCCCCATTAATCTGTAATCTTTCTGCAGGGTTTCTGTCTTTCTGGATCAAGTCTCTTCCTGCTGGGGGCAGTGACATGGTTTTTCTTTGTGTTTTAGGAAGCTGGTAAATCTAGGTTAGCAAGCAGGGAGGTTATTGTTCATTAGAAAGCAAAAATCATTCCTTCTATGACTATGAGCGTCAAAAATGTGCTTTGTACATCAGGTTTGTCCTGATGCCCAGCACGTACAGAGCAGATTCTTATTGCAGTTACATGATGTAATTTTTAATATCCCCTGTGATGTTAATGGGATTTTAGATTTTTATTTTTGCCTTCTTTTTGGGGAGATTCAATCAGGCCTCTATTGTGCAAGAATAAAAGATTGAAATGATGCGGCATTTTATGTGTGCTAGATTCTCTTGAGCTGAAAATGGATACTTTTTTGTTGAAAGCGTATCTTCAACAGCCTGCACAAACCATTAATTGGTTTGTGCAGGCTATGCTCAGTAATGCCAGAAGGAATTAGATGGGGCTAAAGCAAATCTGATTGTTTATTATCTGTATACAAGGGTGGTATAAAAAGAGCTATTCCACAGGCCACAGATCTGAACTGCTGCCACTGCCTGTACTTGGATTCAGATCTTAGTGCTTAGTGAATTCTCCAAATCACAAAGTTCAAAATTATCCGTTTTCCTCTTGAACATAAAGAAATAAGTTGTGTTTCAGTAAACCTATCTTGCTTCTTCAGAGAAATTTGTGCACTACAGGGGGGACTGTAGAAAGGCTTGTGTGCAAATTAGGACCTATGTGATGGATCTAATAGCTGCAAAGTGCTATGTACAAGGATGTTGCATGGAGCTGAATTTCATCTGCATGCTGTGCTAATAAATTACTATTTCTTAAACCTAGTGTGAAATGTGACTATGGCATTCCTGGGTAATTTCTTTTGTTTTTCCTTTGATGTATGTTTACAACGTCCCAATGAAGAACATTCTGTGTGAGTCTTTATATAGGTCTCTCTTATCTTTAAAACTGAAATTCCTTGACTTTCAAGAACATTTTTCTAAGGGTAGAGAGCATACATTCCATAAAGTTTGTGCTAGTTGGTTCCAGATGCTCTAGCTTATGCCTCCTCTTTTCTGACAAATGTTTCCCCTTTACTCTCAGTAGTGTAAGGAATGTTTCTCCCTTTTCATCCATTCTCTTTGGCTTAAAGGCAAAAAGGAAACTTATCATTAGCATATGGTGGAAAAAAAAATTATTGCATGCATCCCTCAGGCACAGCTCAGTAAGAGTACACATAAATGGCTCAAGTATGGGTAATGTAATTGGCATGTAACTCCATTCCCCAAATATGTACTTTCCCCTTACAGTATAAAAATTTAGACATATTTGCCTTGTTTAGAAGATGGGGCATATGGAGTTCAAAAAAACAAGCCCTGAAACAAAGGGACATGCTCGCAGCACCAAATGTAGAGGAATTAAATATTACTTGTTAGTCAGTGACAGCAATCACATGACATCTGACAGCTAGCACCGTAGCAGAAAGAAGGGTTGTTAAGAGCATAAACATCCCTAATGAAAGCCAATATGTGTCTCTCATATTGGGCATCACAGTCAGAACAGTTTTAATCCCTGAGCTCCAGAATATTTTAGACTGGCTAAAGTAAAATAGAAGCTTTCCAGTTAAAACCATATATTGAAACCAATTAATGTCTGATACGCAGCCAACGAATGCTTGTCAAAAAAACTTCACCAGGAAAAACAGCACTGCATCCAAGTCTTGGAAAGAACAGCTTATAGAGTCTTTTTGTTTCAAAATTCATTAATTCATTATGAATAACCTTGGGGCCCAAGGTCTTTTAGTTGCAGTCTTAGCTAAAGCCCCCTGAGCCTCCTTTACAAACAAAGGAGGAATCTGGATACTGTTCTGTGCTCCAGATGTAATTTGGACCAGCCATTTTAGGGCTGACCTTTACAGGACATCAGTTTGCTGTGTGATTCTCCTTGGAATGTCTCAGAACAAACATCTATGAGGCACCTCAACTTAATGAACTTTTGTGAAAATTTGACATTTGACAGCTCCTTATCCCCTCAAGCCACTGGGGAGAAGACTTACAGGTCTATGTAAATCACTATTGCATTTGTTCTGGGTAAAAATGGGACCTCTGTGTGTGCACCCTGCTTTATTAGAACAATTTAAGGTCTTTGCAGAAGCATTCAGTCTCCAGGAGTCAGTCTTCACTGGCCCACATCCCAGACATTTAACCCCAGTTCTTCCTCTGAGTTTCCTTTCTAAGGGAATTTTTAAAGCAAATGACTGAGAACTGTGTGTGAATGAATAGGAAACTTTCCTGTCTTGAAATGGCCCCATCCAAAGTGATCACTGATATGTTTTATCTCAACTTTGTGACTTCACTGGGGAGATTTAGCTAATTGTACTGAAACCTTGTCATCTGTCCAGGTTTTTATCTTAGCCTCTGTCTGTATGTTCCCCTTTCAGTGCCTTCTCAGTTGAATAAAAATCCTAGTTTCTTCATGCAGGAGGTAAATTGTGAACACTTCGATTTGATAAGGCCAAAGAGTTAATTACATTAATGGGCACTCAGGTGGCACACCTGCCAAAGAGTATGAACAATCACTTCTTGAGCTTGGAATTGTGGAACTGTTACTGAGATGGTTCTTCAAAGTTGTAACAGCGATATGAAGCCTTCAATATAAATAGATCAAGGATGTAATAAATGCACGTGTTAGCATTTAGGTCTTAACTGATTAGTCTTGTCTAACCTGATTTCTTATGTGCTTTGTGTTCAATTTTAGGCACCAAAGGAAGAAACAAAGGGGAATTTACAAATCTTCAAGGTGTAGCTGCATCTACAAATGGAAAAGTATTAATAGCAGACAGTAACAACCAGTGTGTGCAGGTAGGAGGATATGCCACTTCCAGCAGTTTTCTTTTTGTCCCCAACCCCACACCTCTGCCTTCTCTGTACTCCAGGAAAGACACATTTTGTACAATTTAAGCAGATGTAGAAAATACAGAGGAAGCTCACCTTGTTTATCACCCATTATCATTCCATCTTCTTGACCTGCAGCTATCTTTTTCAGATCTACATGATATCTAGTATGTATATCAGAGTTTATTTCCCTTCCTTATGATGCTTGGCAATGAATAAAGAAATTAAGTGCTGCATTAATCTGGAAGAAACACCTTTTTGTAAATACCATTTTACATAGTGAATTTATCACCCCGTGTTTCCAAATATATATATATCTAGGGCAAGGTGCCACAAATATAATTTCCTAAGCAAATACAAAAAATAAACCTGTAGATGTCATTTTCAGCTGGCTTTTAGTCTACCTAATTGACTTTTCTGTCTGGTAACATGATCAAATCTTTTCTGTGGTAGCACCCCTGACACCTCTGATTTCTTGGCTTCTGTAACCTGTGTGAAAATCAAGCTGCACTTTTTCTTTTGCTTGCCATGTATCTCTTTTACCATTAACAATTTGTCACCACTCTTCAGGCTGCCCATGTGGTAGCAATGAACAAGGCAGCAGTGTGTGGCTTGTTGTTCAGTATGTGAGAACCAGCAAGCCGCACGAACTCATTTCCAGGCCTTTTCAAAGTGACAAATGCTCATCAATACACTCACACTTTGTAGCCACTTCAGAGGAACTTCAGTGGCTTGGGGACACAACCCGTGGACTGAATTTTGCGCGGCTACAGCATCTCTCAGGAAATGGCCTAGTACTCACCCCTAAGTAAAGTAATTAAATCTTGAAATTCTCTTTTCTCCAGACTTAGTGTTTGACTGTGGCTGAGTCACTCAGTGCCTCAGTTCCCTCATTTCTAGTATGGGAATAATACCACTTCCAGCTGAGAGGGACATTGCGAAGCTTAACTCACTAATGTTTGTAAAGTACTTTGTGATCACTGAAGAAATAGTCCAATGTAAGTGCAGAGAACTTCCTTATTTTGCCATTAGGGTCCAGGTGGAAGCCTCTTCTTAAATAAGTCATACCACTTTCAAATATGGACCGTGTAAAAGTGCCTCATGTTCCTAAGTCTCTCCCTGACTGTAGTGTTCATTAGTGACTTGCTAAAATCTCAGGTCCAAGAAATAAAGGCTATTATGCAGAATTAATTTCAAAATGAATGTTTTCTGTTACAGATATTTTCCAATGATGGTCAGTTCAAGAGCCGTTTTGGCATACGAGGAAGATCTCCCGGCCAGTTGCAACGGCCAACAGGAGTGGCCGTGCATCCCAATGGTGACATCATTATTGCAGATTATGATAACAAATGGGTTAGCATATTCTCATCAGATGGAAAATTTAAGGTATGAGTTACCATGTGAATTCTCCTGAGCTTTCTCCATCTTACAAAGGACTGCAAAGTAATGTGGGGTTGGTTGTAACTCTGTCCAAATTCCATTGTTATGATGCAGAAACCCCTGACACAGCCATGTTGTGTATTTAATAGGAAGAGGTCACAGCTGTGATGCTGAGGTTATACCAAACAGAGACAGCGTGTTCCATTTCACAGTTACATGTACGAGGCGATCGGATGCCTTTCTGTAATTCATAATTGAGGTTAGCTAATGTAATCAAGTCTAGTTGGACTAGCTCAACAGCCTTCCTATCACTAGTATTCTGAGTATGCAAAAAAGTGTGTGCATATATGTATATACACACAGACAGATATGAAAACTTATGAGAAGGACATGAGGCTCTTCAGTGGCAGATGGACAAGACAAATAAGGTAGCAAACTGATGATGACTTGCTCTGTTTACTCCATGCATATCAGCAAATCAAGTGTCTAATTCATGCATGATACTGTTGGTAATAAATGCAAGGAAGGGCAACCCAGGATGTTTTTCCAGTGCTACAGCATAGACAGGAGTGGTTTAGGTGGGGTGATGTGCCCTGGAAAAAACTGAAAGACCATAATTACGTCTTAGGTTTCTGAAATCAGAAGTTTGGAGAAAAGCACACCTCTTGTTTTCATAGCAACTCTGATCCCTTTAATAGGAGTAAAATGAGGAAGCAGCTTCTGCACTATTCTACACTACAGTGATGCTTGCCAACCTGCAATATTTATTTTGCTTGTGTTCAGATGCAATTTCAGAGACAATTAAAGGTTGCCTTCATTTGATGCTGTTCTCTGAATGCATGTTAGCGAGTCTGGCGATGCGTGCTAGAAATTGCTACCCATAGCAGAGGTTGGCAGCACACACTGTTCAGTGAGATAAAGGACCTGCAGGGAAATTTCTGCCGTAGTTACTTAGTTCTAGAGTCCTTCCTTGGAGATAAATTGCCTCTTTGGATAATTTTCTGGCACCCTAATAAACAAAAAGCTCAGGTCCTGAGCAGCTCACATGTATGACGAATGCTATAGCAAATAGGCAATTGTGCTTGCATAGTCCTTGATGACCTCCATCTGCAAAACAGATGTATGTATGCTTTTAAAAGTGTCCAGATCCTCTGTAAACTCGAGGGTAGAATAAAACAACACTAATATACAGTGCAAGTGTTAAAAAAAATAAAAATTATTTGCATTTGCAGAGAGCATGTGATTTTCCTTGTCAGGTGGTTTTGAAAAACTACAGCCACACAGGAAAACCTTAGTTTTGGCTGAAGTCCTTGGATCAAGTAAAGACACCAAAACAAAATTAAAAAAAAAGATGTAATTTAGTTGAGAATCCAAATACTCTGAGTAACCTAAGTGTGTCTTAAATAATTATTAACATATTTCAAGTAAACTGGCTTGATCTGGACACACTGCATTGGAGGGCTTGTTTTTCTTTCTTCCTTCCTTCCTTCCTTGGATATAACAGATCTAGCCTGCGGGTATCTGGGCAAAGCCTTATACTTTCTTGTGTGTTGGCAATGGGAATTCTTACAGGGGCTTTGCCAGATTACGTTGGGCAACACTTGCTGGGATACAGAGAGAGCTAGATACAGGGATAAAGGTGTTTTGCTTCAAAGGACTGTGCCTGCGAGTCATTGTGTATGGTCTCTGATGCAGGTGGTCTGCTAAGTTGTTAACTCAGCATTATCAGGGGGCTGCTTTGAACTTTAACTGTATTTGTTGTTGTCCCCTTCTTCCTGTAATACACTTACTCTCCTTTAGCAGCATTTCAGTAGTCATGTGAGCAAGAAAGCAAACTTCCCCTGGCCCCAGGCCCAGGCATCCCCCTGATTAGGGCACTGGGCTGACTCACCCCAGCAACCTCCACTGCCTGGCAGAAAAGTGTCACCTTCCTCAGTCACTGATAGCAACAGAGACAGAGCTTCATCTTCTCAAGGCTATAAAACTTGCAAGGTTTCTTTCCACTTTCTTTGCCACTTTCTCTTAAAATGAAAGGCTGTATTATCCTGTGAACAAGAAAGCCTCAGATAGGGTCTTAGGAATTGGGGCTTTTGTTTCTGGCTATGCCAGAGGTGTCACAGGTGACTAGCGATCTTCTGTTGCACTTCCCAGTGCTTTATTTTCCTCACCTATAAAAGGCAGATAACACTGTTGGCTTCCTCTGTAGATTATTCTGAAATTGCTTCAGAAAACTGTTATAGAAGACGTACTGCTAGGCTAAGGAGAGAACACATGGTGAAGCAGCTATACCAGCTTCTGCGACTGGTCGGTTGTGTTCAAAGCTAGCAAAAGAAATGGAGAACAGAGCCAAGAGAACAATTCTCTCTGAGGAGAGATTACTTTCTTTCTAGTCTTGAAAGGTTGTATCTAAGCTAGCTTGTTATCAGCCAAACAGAGCTGCAAGTCAAGATCAAGTTTAGATGAGTGGGAAAAGATGAAACATTTCTGTCAGATTTTTTTTTTTTCTTGTCTTACTAGAAGAATTAAGAAGGGAGCTACTTAAAGCTGGTTGCATGTTCAGAGAGCAGTAATTCTGTGGAGTGTGGTTAAGTGGTCACAGCTGAATTAAGACAGTCACATGAATGATAAATCAATTTATTGTGTGACATTGCAGCGTGTGACAAAGCTTTATCTCTGTATTAGGGAAGTTTTCAGGAAAAAATGGTATGTTGAAAGTCTGTAAATTAATTCCTGGTGATCACGAACCTTTCAGACAGCAACAAAACTGATGGATAAACTTAAAGCCCTAACACACCTACTCCTACACTGGAAAAGTCTTTATACATTTTTATATAGGCTAGCTGGCTTTCTTACCTCTAGGAATATCCCTTAGTAGAATATTTTTCACGTGGGTAGGGTGACTTTATAAACACATATTTGAAAACCATACTAAATTCATAAGAGCCTATAAAATAAGGGACATAATGTCCTTGACTGAATTAAATTAAGCACATTATTTGTATTAAGGGTTCAGATGATTCATTACACTTTATTCATTTCTAATGGCAGAAAAGTCTGAAAATACTTCCATTCATACGCTTAACAGGAATGACTGGGTTTCATGATGTTCTATTCTAAATAATCAAACCTATAATTCTAAGAAACCTTCTGGAATAAAAAATATACAAAGCATATGTTCAGCCAAACTCAGTAATGTGTCATCAGCGTATTTTGATCTAAAGTGGAAACAGAGCTTTTTAGTAAAAAGCACGGCAAGCTCTAGCTGGGCATAATTTATTGCTGCCTGCAAATTATATTTTAAATCCCAGCCCAAGAATAGTGATTTTTTCTTACTCTTCTCAGCGCTAAGTGCCCATTAATGTAGTACATGATTTATTCATTATTTTTTTCCATATGTATTTATATGAGCAGGAAGACACTGTACTCATGAGTCTTGAGTCATTTTTCCATAGGAATCCTGGAAAGATGGTAAGGTGGTGCAATGCACAATCAGACAAACACACGGGCATCCCAGAGGAAAGAAGGGAATATGATTTAGTCATCCCAAAGGAAATAACTACTGATTTGCATTTGGTTTATGTTTTTACTGCTGTGTTGTTACGCAAACCTAAATACATTTCATAGGTCTGCCCATATTTTTCCCCGGGTGATCACATCATTTTTAATAGTTTTCCCTGAGGGTATTTTAGCACGGTTTAATTAGGTGGCTTTTTTGCCTAAATACTTAGCAATTTATAACAGCATATGTACCTGAACATAAAACAGACACATGATCATTGCGTGTTGGCTAAGCAGAGTCTTGAAGCTGCAAGACTTACTCCCTGGAGTTTTCTTTATTTGAGAGTGAAAGAGGTTGTGTAGTAATGCTGGTGACTTTGTACCAGACAGCCTCAGGGAACCTAGAGGGCTTTATTTGGGGATGGCTCCTATTTTTACCTGCTACCTCACTGATCAGAATGTACTGTGGAATAGGAACGTGTGGCTTAGTAAGGGTAGTTGAGCTCCTTCAGATGCTAACATGGTTGTTGCCTTTGAAAACATTAGGGAATTGAGAGAAATGAGTTAGGTAATGGATCTTCTCCATGCCCTGTAATCTGTCTCACCTAGATAGCCACAGACTAACAGATCTTCAGCAGCTACTCATCTCTTGCAGGAGGGAGGGTGGTGGTGATCTGTCCCACTCTGCAAAGGCAGTGATGTGAAAAATGGTCTTGTTTCATAATGACAAATATCTTAGTATCTATTTCATATAGATCCCAATGAAAACAGAAATGATGTTCTTCACCAGAGATGGATGTGAGTTTGTAGGATATGTCTCTCACAAATTACTATAGGATCTGAAAAGTTGTAGGATCCATAATTTCAACACAGCTTCTCCAGTGGATTGCCTGTCCAGCACAGTAAAGAGGCTGGCAGAGACCAGACTTTTGTAACCATCCTAGATAACTGCTTCCAAATATGTACATCATTTGAAATACAACCAAAACCAGAAAGCAAGTTCCTGTATTGCAACAACAAAGCCCCTAAACAACTAGGGAGACTTTTTTATAACCTTTTTTGACTTGAAAGGTCAAAACTCAACTGACTTTATGTAGATTAAACCAATTTCTAGAATCTCTGCCTAAAAAAAAAAAGAGAATGGTGAAAAATGTGAAAGGGGTTGCAAGAAATCTTCTTGGCTATATACCTAGATAGATCATGGGTTCTTTGAAGGCTTTGCCTCAATTTCTCTTTGCTCTGGGCTGGATGGAATGCTATTGCTTAGATCTCCTCCTCAGATCCCCTTCTTTTTGCTCTACTAAAGAATGCTTCTAACATTTTCTGATTTGACAGCTCTCTGACCTTTCAAAAAATTGTAACTGTGTGCGAGATCCACCTCGTCTCCAATGAAGATACAATTCCATTGATACAATATGAAATATTGTTTACAATTCCCCTCCTATTGCTGGTTATGCTGACAGATGTTTTTGGTAGTTACAAGGCCTATTTAAAATAGTGAAAATAATTTCATTTACCAAAGACAGGAGCAAGCTTTGATTTGTTTAGTGTTTCAGAGATTACTTTATTTGCTGTTTGGCAGCATGATCCTATCTCCTCTGCAGGTTTCAGCTGACACTTCATGTTTCTAAGCAGCAAGTGAAGCAATCTCACATGGATCTGGTGGAAGATATAAAAGTTAGCCTGAGCTTCAGCTCAGCTCAGATTCTTTCCAAGAGCACTCAGAAGGTGTACGGTGTCTCATTCACCCAAGAAAGGCAACAGAGGGCATCATAGCCAAGATCCCACCCAGCTCTGATGCTCCAAGAGGGAGCTTTGACTGTTTTGATATAGCAGGCAGTGGTAAAGGCATGTCTCCTTGTCCATAACCAGGTGGTTTTTGGACTCAGGAATAGTATGCCATAGGAGGCAGAAGTCCTTCATGCCTGCCTGCCTATCCTGCTGGTACACTAGTACTGGTTATACAGCCATCTGTGATGGTTTCTGACAGATTATGTAGTTTATCAAGACACTGATGATTGTGTTTCTCCCGAGTAGTACGTTTGGACTCAGTTGCTGAGGTGGCAGATTTTCCACTCTAGAAAGGGTATACAGAAAGCAGTCTTTATTTTGGGCCAAAGTCAAAATTAAGAAGTACACAGTAGGAGCTGATAAAAATAATCACTTCCATCTGGGAAACTTTTGATGACAAAAGCGTCTCTCTGTCCCGCTGCGTGCCTGTAATACAGTCTTTTAAACTGTACTAACTTATTTCTATAGTGACAGCATATTTCCCTGTTTTGTGTTTTCCCTTTTAGGCCAAAATTGGGTCTGGAAAGCTCATGGGCCCTAAAGGTGTTTCTGTGGATCGCAATGGACACATCATTGTAGTGGACAATAAAGCATGCTGCGTCTTCATCTTCCAGCCCAACGGGAAAATAGTCACCAGGTTCGGTAGTCGAGGAAATGGTGACAAGCAGTTTGCAGGTACACTTGATGGTAATATGTAAATCCCCTTTTCTTGCCTCTTCTGCTCACATTTGCATGATGTTTGAGCATGTTGAAGATGCTATATCCTACTCGTTTCCCCTGTGTCGGAAAGGCTTTGCTCAACCTACAGCTCCTATTCACTTAACCAGTTGTTTAATTGGTCAGGAAGACTGCAACATCTGCTCTGCAAATGTAGCTGTAACCAGATTGTTTTATCTACCTCTCTGTGCCTGGAAGCACTTCAGATCAGTGACCCAAGAAAGACTGATCTTAACGAGCATTTTATAAATGCTTTGTAATGCCTACGCTTAGCTGTTCATGATAATCAACTCAAACACTGTGCTTTGTGTTTCCAGTGATCAGATAGATGTTCGGTGCCCTAACCGGTATCTTCCCATTAGAAAATGAGTGTAATGGGATAGTGTTAAGATTGAGATCAGGAAGACATGGTCATGGAAACGGAAAATGCCAGTTTGGGGAAATTGCCACTTACGTTCCATGACTGCTTGCACGTGGTGTCTTTCAATTAGAACATGCAATTAACTTTAAACCAAATACCAACTGACATATTTTGAGTGGTTTTTTTCAAAATTTAAAAGGAAGATGCCAAATCACACATGCAGGTTATTTTGCAGGTGTTGAGTTGCTGAATAAGTAGTTATAAATTGATCTGATGTTCTGACTGGGTCACAGCATAAGAGGGCAACAGCATCAGTGGTATAATTGCTTTTATCTTACTTGAGACCTCTTGCAATGTCTTATGCTACAAATGCTATATATGTGTAATTTAGGAGACCTTTGGCTCTAACACAGCTAAGTGTCACCAGAATTTTCCGAATATGTCCAATTCCTTTCATTTTAAAATTTTTACGAATAACTCCTGCAAATAAGTGTGCAAATGCTCTGCAAAAGAGCATTTGAGAAAACATATCACCACTTCTTCCTGGTAGGCTACATAAACCATGCGAATTGGCATCACCTGAAGGTTTTCAGTGTAAAAGTTTTCACCTTTTTTATATTTTACACTGATGGTACTGTGAAAATTGAAACTGAGTTCTGAGCTGTTCAGTAACTCAAAACAGCACGAAATATTTTGATTCAGGTACTTACCTGTTTTCAAGCTACTATTTGGGGGTTTTTTTTGCGCACATACTTCAATATACAAAATAAAGCAAAAAAAATGCACTTTTTTTACCTGACAGTGGTCTTCTAAGTAACTTTTGTATATATCCTAAAACTTTTTTGCTCAAATGCTTGTAAGAAATGAGCACGCAAAGCACAGAAGATTTCAATTAGACTAGTTAAACACTAAGAAATATTTTCAATGTATACTTTATGTCTAAGCACTACATATTTTTTCATGTTAATAAGCACATAAATATCTCCATAGTTCTCTGTACATGACAGAGGAAGGAATGAACAATGCTTATTGATAACATTTGCTGACAACTGGTTGAGAAAGAAATTTCTTGTGTTTACAAAAAGGCATGCCGAGCTTGAAATGAAATTACTCTTAATTTGATGTTCTCAATTTGACTATTATTGCTCAGAAGCCAAATATAATATTCTGGCAGGCTGAATATTTTTTTTTATTTAAGAAAACTTTTTGATTTAGTGATATTTTCTCTCTTTCTCTCTTTCTCTCTTTCTCTCTTTCTCTCTTTCTCTCTTTCTCTCTTTCTCTCTTTCTCTCTTTC
>WTSP01012895.1:0-23662 GCA_025331215.1 Actenoides lindsayi | reverse complement strand
TTTCTCTCTTTCTCTCTTTCTCTCTTTCTCTCTTTCTCTCTTTCTCTCTTTCTCTCTTTCTCTCTTTCTCTCTTTTTTTCTTTTTTTCTTTCTTTCATTGCAGGTCCTCATTTTGCAGCTGTAAACAGCAACAATGAAATTATCGTTACAGATTTTCATAACCATTCTGTCAAGGTACCGTCAATTAATGCAACTTGGAAATCTTTTTATTTCAACATAGTACTTTCTTGGCAAAGATAAAGTATTGTTAAAAGCAAAGCGATCACACTATATGTGCATGAGATCTGATATAAGGAGTGCACATTCAGAGACCTTTGCACAGAGTACGTTGCTTAATGGAGATGTAATATGCCTTTTGTACCACTATAATGTTCTCTAATTCAATTGCTTAAATGTACATTGTGACAGAGATAAATAATGTCAACTTAGTTATTTTGATTATTATTTCACCTACTTTAAGTAAGTCTGGTAACTGCTTCTGAGTTCTCCAGTAAAAGCTTCCCACATTTCTAGATGAATAAAATTATTCAAAGTAAAGATATCTGACAATCTTTAGTTCCACACCCATAAGCTTTAAGATTACTGGATGAATTTACAACCTGATACTCTGAACTGTGTAACGCAGATCATCAGTTTTCATCCAGTACCTCCTGTACTGGGCAGATCTGGCCACTAGTCCTTACATCCATAGAAAATCCTGACTCATGGCCAGTCATGTTAAGATAGGGTGGTATATTTGTTTGTTCTAACACGAAACCAAAACAAGGATACATGTTGATACGTCAGGCAGTGGAAAATGTATATGAAGGTGCTACAAGCTGTTTCAGAAATTACCTACCTGTGCATGTTTGTTTTCAGGCCGTGACATTCCCTTTCAGTCACATTCTGCACTCTTTTTCCTTCCTCCAACATGCAGCAGCAGCAACAGGAGGCCACGGGCAGCAGTTCTCAGGCCATGTACGCCAGTCCCATGCACCAGTGAAATCCCTGGGATTTCACCTAATGACTGCTTGCTCTGACTGAACCCAAAGGTGAACCCTCAGTCCAGTTCTTCAGTGTTTAGAACTGAGATGATCAATCTTAGATATATTCACCTGAAATAGAAAATCACTGACTGAGCATAGACAGCTTCATGTCCTGAGCAGTGCTGAATCATTTAGACTTTGTATAGAGACCTTGCTCTTGTATCCTTTTGGAATTAGAGAGGAAGTAGTGACTCATGTGGTTTGGATTATAACGAAGAAACCAAGACCACAGCAAGAGCCTGGAAGTTTACGTGGTTTAGCAGCAGGAGGCCTGTGACTCCATAAATTACCTCTCCACCAGCAGGACTTGCTGTGGTAACAAGAATGCCTAGGGAGAGTTAATAACAAGGGCAAACTAAAATGAAAAAAAAAGCAAGTGAAGAGATGTAAGAAGTGTGGCATCTTTCTGAATTTGTAATTACTGAATTCCTAATGAGAACAGAGTGTTCCCATCTGTCTCTGGTGTGACTCAAAGGCATTAAAATGTTACTTGTTACAATTTGGTACTAACTGGAAAAGGTTCTTAATTTTTTGTAGTGTTCTCTAGATTGGTACTGATAATTACTGACACTTTGGAGAGTGATTTATAACCTGGGTGATGCTGTTATCTTTTGTTAGACAGCGGGGAAAGAACAGAGAGTAAATTTTGGGTTAAGTAATAAATAAATTTATAAATAAGTAAGTAAGTAAATAAATAAATGTCATTCTTACAGGTCCCAAAGCCTCTTTCTGCCACCAGTGTTTTGAATTAAACATCCTCACTTAACATTATCCTCCTTCCCCCATTAACCTTCAGTGCGTTCCTTCCTTCAGTCATCCTCTATGGAAAAAAATACTCAATGTAGTCTCCTCTTTCATTTGGTCCCTCACCATCCCCATTTTAACCCATGGAGAGAGCAATACACCTTTGCCTCTTTTATTTTTTTTATTATTAGTTGACTTCTTTCTACTTTGTTTCATCATCTGAGGCACTAACCTGGTACTTCCTCCCCGAAATGCTTTTTTCCCTGTTCATTGCGGATATTCAAGAACAGAATGATCTCCTCACATCTTCCACCTTCTTACCTAGCACTTCAGCGTGCACTTGTCACTTGCCAGGTCTTTGCATTTTCTTGTGTCAACCCACCGTAGTCTCTTAAGAATGCTGTTGGACCTTGTTGCACAGCTGGGCCTGGGTCCCAGATGGACCAGAATATATAGAGATGGCTATGGTGCTATGCAGATGACACATCCCGTGTCTCACTTTGTCCCACTGCTGCATCCAGGTCACTGACAGAATAGTCATTGATTGGTTCCACCTTTCTGCTATCTAAACTTGTTACCATCACAGAGAATTCAGTTGCTGAACTGTCTATACAGACAGCAGCATGCTGAGATTCTCAGTATGTGTTAGATTACCTAAGAAGTCAGAGAAGAGCCCATCTGCTCAGTTGTGTTTCCGTAGGACTGACTCCCAGTGCCATGGATGCACTCAGATTTTCTTCATTCAAGACTCACAAGCTGCAGAGGGGTTCCTGGGGCCCACCACTTCTGCATCTGAGCTGACTCTGGTCTTAAGTGAGAAGGGAAATACTGTATGGTGGAGGGAGAGATGGGCACCTCTCCTGGCATCTTCAATGGGTTTGTGCGTAGGGCTATGTGTGTTCCTGGGAACCCTGCAATTCCCAGTTTCGTTAACAGCTGAACTGGTAGTAGTAGATGACTCATATTTGATACAATGCCATATTCAGGTTTTTGTTTTAACCCATACAGGTATTTAACCAGGAGGGAGAATTCATCCTGAAGTTTGGATCAAATGGCGAAGGAAACGGACAATTTAATGCACCAACTGGAGTAGCTGTAGATTCTAATGGCAATATTATCGTAGCAGACTGGGGAAACAGCCGAATACAGGTAGAGATTTGTGTGTTTTAAAGCTGCTTGATTAGGAAAACTAATGGATTGACAACTCTGGCCACCGAAGTCTTCAGACTTCCCAAGAAACAGGGTAACAGCATTAGAAGTGATGTGGTTTCTAACACAGCCTTGTGTATGCCTCATTGCTGGTCTGCCCGCTTTTAGTGGTAGTGTCAGACTGTGGCCTTTCCAGTGTGACTGCTAGCAGCTCTGATGGATACTGTGACCAAGGCTCTCGTCTCCAAGCAGTTCCCCAAAAGCCGTTTGATGGCTTAGGAGACTTAGAAGCATTGCTGAGGTTATAGTTATTTTAATCACCGTAACAGAAGATTGATGACAAAGTGGAAAATACGAAAAAGCAAATTATCTGTACAGACCCTGAGGCAAATGGAGCAGATTTTTATCATCTTTTTTAAATGCTGAGAAAATATTCTGCTTTTATGTTACGAGAGTTGCACTCTTTTTATCTTTCAAGTGCTAATCACAGAGTCATCTTACTTGCCAAAGAATATCTCATAAATAACTAAATGTATGTATTATTTTTACTGAACATAAGAATGAGGGAGCTGCTTCTGGGTTGTTCTCAGGAAGCACTGTCAGCAGTGTAAAGGAATTCCTGTTTTTCTCTGTGTGGGAACCTAAGAGTCATGTTAGCCCAAGCAGTGATACTTGTCAGGAAAACAAGATGTTGGTTGAGTTCCTCATTGAGTTTGATTTATTGTAGCTGGCTATTTTTAGAACAAGGAACCGCCAACGTGCTCTTTTTGTTATTACTTCATTGCATATTTAATTCTCAACAAAGATCCTGGCAGCTTTAATTAGTTCTTTTTAATAAGAAAATACATTTGTATATAGACTTGTATTTTATAACAGCTCAGATTCTGCCCGTGTTTATTCTTAAATGGACATTTATTATATGTCAACCAGTTCAGAAATGAGAAGTATAACGGTGTAATTGGAAGCAGACTCATGTCCGATATTTCTTTTTTTATTCATAACATTTATTCTGTGCTTTCTCACCCTCAAAGGTTTTTGATGGAAGTGGATCATTTCTATCCTACATTAACACCTCTGCTGACCCACTTTATGGTCCTCAAGGTCTGGCCCTGACTTCAGATGGCCACGTTGTAGTCGCAGACTCTGGAAATCACTGCTTCAAGGTCTATCGATACTTGCAGTAGCAATGTGCTCTGGAGCTGGATAATCATCCACCCTTAAGAAAAGACTGGTCCTAGAGATCCAATGCAGGATATCTCCTACTTTGAGTTCATTTTTAATACTGAAGGAGTCTCTTACTGACTTCTCATGTTGATTTCCAAACTTCCCTTGTTTACATAGGATTTGCACCTCTTATGTTTCGCGCTGAACTTTTTGTTGTAAGGGTTAATACACAAAATCCTCTTTAACTGAATTCATAAAGACAATGTGATATTAAACACAAACTGCAACCTACAGAACTGGAATTAACTAAATAGGCAAAAATGAGAAAAAAAATCCAAGAAAAGTCCCCAAAGCTTTTTGAAGACTGCAAAAGGTAGCTCCTGCTCAGAGCTTCCAAATTTGAAGAAGTATCATTGTTATGCATTATTTAACCCAGAGGTGATCCTGGGAATCTTCTAGATCTCATTATCATGGTAGGTATTACACTTCTAACATTCTTCAGTCTTACTATCTATATCAAGTAGGTCTTTTTAGTGTAAGGTTAAGTTTCACAAAATCTGTCTAGCTCTAACTGTCAGACCTAACACAGCTCAACGTTTAGCACTATAAGAATCAATGCAAATTCCCTACTCATGTGGGATTAATGAAGGATTGTTTCACACGTGCTTGTTTTTCACTCTTCCTCTTGCTCAATGTGCTGGAAAGACTTTGCAGAGACCTGACATTTCTAAAGCTCTTCAAAAAACTTAATGGTAGTGATAGATTAGTGAGAGCTGAATTTCTGTATAACGACAGACCTTTTGACACCGAACTAGTTCATTAGGATCAGGGTTATTACAATGTCAACTCAATTAACCTCATGTGTGCCACTCTTTCGTACGTGTTCATTGCCATGTTTTCTTAAGGCAATTCAATGTATTAACCAATAAAAGAAAATGCAGCATCACACAGGACAGAAAGCCAGAGAGGTACCCCTATGGAGGACCTACGTTATACAACCAAAGGAACTGTGGTAAACAGAGGTTGTATAGGAAAGCCAAGGGTTACCAAAGCTATTTGTTTTTACATGAGAAAAAATACATGACAGATAAGAATGAATTTGAACCAATTCCTGAAGTCCTTCATCAAAGGGAATTTTGTTAGAGGACAACATAAGGACTGTGAGATTTGTTCCAATTTGTTTGTTTGTACGTATGTATGTATGTATGTATGACTGGTTGACACACACACACAAAAAAAAGTAAATGTAGGTTATTTCAGCAAACTGGAACATATGTATGCCATCTGACGATGGCAGCACTCTAAAAAATGTCCCTTCTTCTTCCTGCCGGATCTCTCTACTGTGTTCTTTGTTGAAATATTCATTTTATTGGAAATGCTTACAATCATAAGACTTGGTTTTGTTTTAAACGTTGGGTTGTTTTTTTTTTTTCTTTAAGTGTGAACTTGTCCTTTTTAAAGTAGCACTGGGTTTATTCTTATTTCTAAATCTAATGGTCAAAGGATGAATTGCTACTGTAGCCTAATATAGACTGGTGCTCCCTCTTATACCTCCTTTGAGGAGCTGGTGAGCTTGCTGCCAATACCTACAATCGCCTGGGAATTACTTTGTTTTCTCATTTTTAGGGCCTTGAAACAAAAGGGCGTTGGGTCAGGAACTGGGGACTATTTTAAGCATGTTTGCAAAACTGAAAGAAATATTTGTTAAATTACATGTCATAAGTATTTGTCTTATTTCTAAAAGGTTAAGGTTGTTGTTTCAATGATTTTGAGAAGAAATAGTGGTTTTATAGTAAAGATGCATTTGACTTGTAAAAGTGATGACCCCAGAATTCTTAAATGTGGAATTTGTCTGGTTTTTAATGACTGTTTCTTAAAGATGTTTCCTCTTCTTTCCCTTGTTTATTTTTTGCACATAGAGCCAATTTACAAATTCTCATGCAAGAAAAGCTTCCTTCTTTCATTGGAATAAATATTTTGTGTATAAGGTGTAAGGTTTGGATTATATAATGCAGCTGAGAAACTGGTGGTAACATTTTTGAAATGAGAATAATCAAGCCTGTTATTACCAAGAGAACAAAATATCCTCTGCTTGAGCTAAGTTTGTCCTAAAATCCTGAAGATGATATCTCAGTCATTAAACAATAAACTGTCCTATCAAAAGTTAACAAAATTGTAGATCAAATTTTCTGATGATCAAGTAATTTCCTTCTAAGTGTCCTTATAAGCAACCTTCTGGCAAGCAAACAATTTCTGACATTGGAATGCCCTTCAATAGGTTATTTATCAATGAAGAAAAGGCACATATGTAGCATTTTAACTGCATTTATTAACACAGAAAAGAGGTTGCACAGGTTCTTTGAGATAAAAAGAAAATGAGAAACATGCTGTTGCTATCAGTTACAGACACTAGTTACAAATTTGGATTTTTATAATAACATTTTACTAAACTTGCGTGATTTCCACTTGGGAAACATTGCCAAATCCTCTGTTGCCAGAAACTCCAAGAACCACAGAAATCAGACTCTAACCTATGTATCAAAACGAGAGTCTTAAGACTGTACTGCTCCATGTATGCACTTCTCCTCAAAAGATTTCCCATCTCTTTGACTCAGTATTGTCTACCAGGTTCTTACATAACCTATATGAACCTAGTGCATTGTGATGAAACAGGGAATTCCGCACACCCCCAGCTAACTCCTATTAGGGTTGATGTGGAGTTTTTCTTAAGATTGATTAGTCTTTGGGGTTTTCAGATATTATTGAGGTTTGAAACATTATCACCAGAGCAACACTTGCCGCACCTGAAAAATGTCAGTGATTTGGAGTTCCTTCTGCTAGCACATGCTGCCAGCTACCATTTCAAATGCAGTGGCATAGGGCATTCCCTTCCAAGGTCTGACCTTATCTGCCTGGCACTGAGAAATGGAGAAACACATTGCTTTTATGGTGTGCTTCTGGAGCCAACTTAAAATGCTTAAAGCGCTTGACTTACAAACCTTACAGAGAGCAACCAAAGCAGAAATTCAGTTCTAAAAAGCTGGCAGATTATTTTCTCGTCCCATTAAGCGAGAGTCAAAATTGCACTACTTGATTTGCTGAGTTGTTAGCATTTATTAAAGGCTTTATAGGCATTCTGCTGCCAGATTTCAGGTATAACCAAATGTCCCCTTGACTTCCCTGAAATGCCAATTGACTAGCAGCACAGCATGAATGGTGAAAGTATGTGCTTCATTTAACTAATCTTCAACTCAAAAGTATTCTTAAAAGGTTATCAGATCTTGTGTAATTTGGAGCATTTTAGGACAAACTAGCCAAAGGTATTTTCATTGTTTTGTGAATAGAATAAAAGATTCTGTTCAGACAAATCGAATATAAACAGTAGGAGATCTTTACATAGGCTAAACCAGCAGCTATGTAGCTGAAAAAGAAAAGGAAGATGGTTTAGGCAAGCATTTGCCTAATGTAGATGAAGACTAATTTATTAGTAAATGCTCTTTTATTCCATTAAAGCTAGAGGGCTTTCAATTTTATGTCATTATTTTTTATAACTAAGGATCTAGTGTTGCCATAATGAGAACTACAAGTGCCCAATATGTTGTGTTTGCTATGAAGAAATGACTTTTGGTTATAGGTGACAGCTAGTTCTGAAATCATGATGTACACTGAAAATTTTCTTCAAGAATCGTGAGCATTGATTGTTTTGGCCTGTTTGTGGAGAATGCATGAAAGGTATCTGTGCTATGGAGTAGGACGATTCCTATCAGGTTGTGTTATTTCTGATGAATGTCCAGCACTTCAGTTGATGTTTGTGAGCAACACGGCCTTAACCCTGACACTTTTGCTTTGGTTTTATGACATGGGAATGTTCCCTAAGCTGCATAGTGTATGGCAGTAGCCCCTGCTAGACATCTCTACCAGTTGATGCAATGCAGCTTTCCAGTTCTAGGAGTCGCTGTCTTTTTTTTTTTTTTTTCCTTAATTTTTTTAAAGAAGTTTTTGTACATTCCATCTTTCTAAGTCAATCTCATGTGTTTTCTGTACATGTAAGCCTTGCACTCTCTTGAGACTCATAATGAAATATTCTTCTCACTTGGGTTTCTTTTGTTGTTGTTTCTGTAGGGTTTTTTGTGTTTCGGTTTGTTGTGTTTTTTGGTTGTTGGTTTTTTGGGTTTTTTTTTATCCTTTGTTTTGTTTTTAAATCCCTGTGAGGCTAAATTAAAACTTTGTCTCCTTAAGGTCAAGGATGAAAGATGTGCATCAAAGTGTTTGTGCGTGTGTGTGTAGTTTTAGCTTCCCGTGTGCCACGGTATTCTTGATGCTTTAGCCGACAATTAAAAAAAAAAAATTTACTCTGTCTTGGAAATGTAGGAAAACCAGAGTGAAATGTGTACCTTTACCACGCACAAAAATTTCAAATAATAAAAATAAAGCTTGTTTCCTCTGTTATTTTCATGGTCGAGAATTTATTTTTTACATGTCTCAAACTCACTGTCCCTAAAAATAGCCTCATAATGCAGGAAAATTAGTGTTTTTTTCCAAAAGGAAACTCTGACACCACAGGTCACAAGCCAAGGACACTGTAGTTGTTTCAACGGTGTTTGGCTTTCATGTAGACACAGAACAAAGAGGGACTTGAGTCCTTCTTGGGAAGAAGGTCAGGAATTGGAGCTTCCATGTCATCTCCCTTCCTTCCTCGGTGCAGCCATCAGAATTAGTATTTTCATTGGTGGCAGTAAAATTATCATGAGTAAGCTTTTCCATTTGTATCACAGAAGTACACAATACCTTTCAGCTATGCTGTGCTACAACCTTTCAAGGGTCTGCTGCAGAAAACCACACTGAAATTCTTGTGGAAGAACAGAAAACTTGCCTTAGGAGTTCAGTCTGACTCCTTTCCTTTAAGAACAATTTTTCAGCTCATGTTGACTTTTTTTTGTTAGATAGCAAACGAGTCTTCTTGGTCACTTGCGAACTCACCAAACCTGAACCCTTTGAGAACTCTGTGATTGGGAACTCGCTCATGAAACAAGAGAGAATCTTCAGCTGCATCATTTGGCATGGAAACAATCTCGCTGGAAGGGACTAGAGAGGTCAGACTGGTGTTGTGTGTTTGCTTGATGGCAGGATGCTGAGAAATGAAATCTTTCCCCCAAACCCTCTAAAGGAATCCAAAGGCTTTATTTGTCTGTCAGCTAAAAACCACCCCACAGCTTGAAGCAGAGCAGGGTTGGTCTGATGTTCAGCATTGCAGAGCACCCCTACATCCTCGCGAAAAAAAAAGACCATGAAGAACGTAGGAAGTGGCACAGGATATCCTGGGAGCCACAAAAAGACTGGCTGAGTAGGCAAGACTCTTGATGCATTCCCAGTCTTTTCTCACAGAAATTTTTTCTGACCTCTGGATTATCACAGCACAGGGTCCCCGCCACTGAGCAAAATCAGACAAGATGAGCAGGCAGGACACTGAGAGTGGAGGATGCTGCCTTTTACTAGGAAAATTCTGCAGTAAATGGCCAACTTCCTCTTTGACTTCGTGGTACTTATTTGGACACTGACTCAAATGCTGCAATAGGATCTCCTAGAAGTTCTGTAAACTGGAATACAGAGCCCAGTCTCACCACTGAAAAATAAATGTCATAGAGAGTAAGGCCAAAATAGTAAAGGGTACATGTATTTTAGGTGCCCATCTTGAGATATCATCTCTTTAGGATGTTAACCAATTGTATATCTTCCAGCTGTTCAAAAGTGTTCCATTTTTCCTCAGGCTGAAGCTCTGTCTTGCCCCCAGCTGTGCTGCTCTGCAACCAACCATCACGATAGTTTTACTGCCAGTTCATGTGAATGCTCCCTAATTTGCGCCAGATAAAGCTGCCTCAGTGAACTGGAACAGTCAATGTCATCTCTGTGGACAGATGCTCTCCCCAGGCCCCAGCTCTGCTGGTGGAAGAGATAGTGTCCACTTGCTGCTCATTGTTGCCTCTAGTTGAAGGCTGCGGATCCTCAGATCTGTTGGCTGAGCTTGTTTTAGTGAAAAGCCTAGTTACCCAAAACCTAGATTTTAAGCTACTCACCTCAATGAGCTGGCAAGCTCTGCTAGCAAAGCTGTGGAAGCAGTAAGTCTGGGAGGAGGACCAGCTAGCATTTCTCACTGGGTTAGAAGTTTGTAGGGAGAGCATCTGCTTACAGTTCTACCATTTATCCAAGGATGAAATCAGGCAGCAAATGCTGCAGAGACTGGTCTGTTTGAGCTACTTGTGGATCACATTTCTTCCTGATACCCAGCCCCATCCCACCACAGACTGCCTGGACCTCAGAGGAGTTGGTATCACCTTCCATGGATAAACATCTCCTAAAGCTCTCCTTGTCCTTCATCCTCAAGCTCTACTGAAGCATTTCTTGCTGTCAGTCATACAGCTGTTGTGGGAGGTAGCTGCAGGACTCAGAACATTTGCTATTAGTTTTCTGGAAACAAACTGATCTGCTATTAACTTGAATTCTTCTGGTGAAAAAAGTAGATCATGTAATTAAAGACTGCACTATGGTGCATATATATGAAAGGAACAAAATTAAAGTAGGACAATTTTCATTCTCTTAATTCCTACGTTTTCCTGCCTATTGCCACTTTAATGTCCTTTCAAAACAGAATTTATGAATGCAATTCCATTACAGATTTGTAAAAGCAAAATGAAGGAGGGTACAAATTTAATCTAATCTGTGCATATTTTAACACTGACAAAGCAATACATTTTCTCTACTTCGGGAATGGTGAAAAACTGTTTTGGCTGGTACTTAAAAATCTGAGCCAGGCACCTAGCACAGAAAATTTCAGCCCAAACTGCTAAAACTCAAGAAAATCACAGGGAAATTAGAACAATTTTCTAATAGAAAGGCACAATTATGAGTCCCCCTTCCACAATATTTCCATCTATTGTCCTGGGGGTTTTAATAGTATCTGAATAGCAGTTTTGTGAAATATCACATTTAGACATTCTGAAGCCCATTAAAAATGCCAGACCTTTATGTATTCGAGGAGTTGTTCATTCCACTTCACCTACTACTGGAAAACTACCCTCAGTGACAAAGCATGAGATCCTCCTGTGTATTCTCCCCATTTGGTGGTAAAAGAAGGAGCAGAGCTGAGTTTTATTTCAGGCTGTGAAAGAGCAGGAAGGGGTCCATGTCCCAAGGAAAAGGAGGTTACACTTGATGGGAGGGAAACAACTGTCACAGGGAACATGGGGACATGCTCACTTTGAGAGCTGGCCAAAGGAAGGGAAAAGCAGGGGGACAGAATACAAGCCCTCACAGCAGATGAGGAGGCATGCCAACAGATTCCGTCGCAGGTTAGCGCATTGAAAATGCGAAGGGCGAGGAACTGCGAAAGAACAAGAAGCTTTGTGCTTTGTATGAACGTTAAGGTTCATATTAATAACATCCTTTCTGAGTTGCATTTTGGTTTTAGTAATACACTGGTGTGCACAACGATGAACAGGATCACGGGCCAGATTTTGGTCGAAGAAACCCTCAGGTATCAGGAGAAGGGGCACCTTGGAAAGGCGATGGAAGATTTCTACACGGTCTGCCCGAACAGTTCAGCTCGTGTGTTTTTATTTGCTGGAATTTAAACACCAGAATTGGTATGGCAGATAGGAACCCACCGCTGTTAAACTGCAAAGCCATTTCCTGGAAGTGCTGTAGCTGAAGGAAAGTAATTTACACCACAAAGAGCAGTTAAAACAAACTGTAATTAAAGTCGCTAGAAAGTCATTGCAACGAACAACTGTTTCAAGCAACAGCCAGAAGTACCCGGGTCCTTTGCTTCCAGGGGTAAAGACAGTTTTGTTTCTCCGTGTCCCATTGCTCCTGTAACGGGATAGTTGTACAGTATGTGTTCTTTTAGACCACCGTTAATGTGTTTGTATTTCACCTTCGCTGCCAGGCCTTGGGGAAAAAAGAACAGGCAGTGCACACCGTGGACAGCACTGGGGCCCAGCACCTCATCTTGGACCTGTAGCCAGCTGGAGGCATAAAGCACCTATCCCCCAGACTGGTGAACCCACAGCTGGAGACAGAGAGTCAGGAACGCTTCCCCCCCCATGATCAGAGCCAACGGTGGTGCCATTTTTAAATATTTCTTTTTTTTTTTAATTTTGTTAATAGTTTCTTAATTTCAATACAGCAAATATATATTGAAAATAAGGCATCTGTCAAGAAAATTGCATTTCCTTCACAAAATATTAAATGGATAGGTATTGAGAAACTCATGAAGGCAAAATGAGAACTTGAGAAAATTTTGCTGTAGCGCCCGAGCAACACCAAAGGCAAATCTGAGGTACGGCCCCTGCGCATCTTCCTCTGTTCTCTGTGACTTGAACCACGGGGAACTCCCAAGCAGCTGGTGACAAAAGCTGAGTGTTGCTTCCCAGCTTCACCTGTCTGCAATTGCCTGTGATACGCGTTAAAAAAAAAAAAACCAAACCAACCAACCCCAAACGAAACATGGTATCGCACAAAACGGGAGGGAGGCGATAGCCTGCCTTCCGGTTCGGCAAAACTGCTTTATCCCTTGGCTGACTGCACGAGGTATAAAAACCAGAATACAACTTCACGCATCTATTTTTCTTCCTCAGTGCGGCTCTGAGGAGTAACGCGCGGCCGCTTCCCCACCGCTGGGGACCCCGCACCGCTGGGGACCCCGCACCGCTGGGGACCCCCCCCCGCAGCACCGCCCCCTCCGCCGGCAGTTTCCGCGGGGCGGGGCGGGCGGCAGGCGGCGCTGCGGGCCGCGCAGGCGGCCTCCTGTCGCCCGCTGGCGCCGAAATCAAACCCCGCCGCTCGCCTGCCCGCCCCGGAGGCGACATGGTAAGCGGCGGCTGCTGCCGGGCCGGCTGCTCTCTATCTCTCTCTTTCTCTTCTCCCGCTTTCGTTGGCGACTTGAGCCGCGGTGCCGTGCCCGGGCCGGGCTGTTACCGAGGCTGCGGGGCTGCTGGGGGGCGGGCATGGCAGCCAGTCGGGGCTGAGGGGAGGGGGCGGAGCGAGGCCCCCCGCCTCGCCTTCCCTCCGCCCCTGCGGTCGGAGAGGTCGAGCGGCGGGAGCTGTGCTGCCTACGCTGAGCCCATGTCGCTAGCGGCAGCGGGACTCCCGGTCCCCCTGCCCCTCTCCTCCCGGCTTGGGCAGTCGCCACGGCTCCAGAGAAACACTCGCGACGCCACAGCTGGAGTGCGGCGTTACCGTGCCGCGGGCCGCCTCTTTGTCCGCTTTCTTCGAGAGCCGGCCCTTGGAAGAGCAAGCCCTGCAGCTGTGGCCCGAGACGGGCACGGCTCCCGCTCGTTTCGCGGAGACCCCCGGGCGGGCTGGGGCAGGGGCGGCCCGGCGTGGGCAGGCTGGGGCTGCGCTCAGCCCATAGTGGCGGCCGCCTGCAGTAGCGTGAGAAATTGACAGGCCTGCTGTGTTTGTTTATACTCGGGGTGCGGAACACCTGGCAGGGAGGCAGGAGAGAGGAGCCAGTGTGGAAATTAATAAAATCTGCCTGGAAAACGCAGGGATTTGTTCGTTTTTCTCTTTTTTTTTTTTTGGAGCGCTGGGGTGAAACTTGTCACCTGAGGGACCCGGCTTGATGAGCATGTGCGTTCAGAAATGCCGCTTGGATTTCCCGCCCCTGGTGCAGGGGTGTTGCTCCTGTTGCTGCTGGCGGTGTCAGGGCTGACGGGGGAGAAGTTGGTCAGCCCGTTCTCTGTTCGTGCTCCTACTTTGCACAAGCATGGTGGCTCCAGGTTCTGATCCTTTTTAACGTGCTGGTGCTGCGGTAAACAGCCGTGATGTCAGTGCTGACGTGGGGCAGCGCCGGGGAAAGCAGAAGGGAAGAAGACTTAAAAATATGACTAGTGCTTTTTGCTCAGTATAATACTGAATTGCTTCCGTTCCTATCTGGGTGTTACTGTTGCTGCGTAAGCTGGTTATCAAATGTATTTTTCGAAATGGAAACCAATCTGCCCCTTTAGCTCTCCATGCACATTTGGAATGTTGTGCTGCCCTGCCGTGTGATTCATCCGAGAAGGAAGCAGCAGTTAAGAAGTAAAAAATGATATTGACTCCCTTCTGTTCGAAACCCACGTCATTTCTCAGTGTGCCATGTTAGTAGAATCTCCACTTCCATCAACTAAAGGGCAGTGATAATTTACTTTTTTTTTTAAGGGAGACATTTTTCTCCTGACACTTTATTTTGCTCTTTCTCTCCCCCTTTCATTTTTTGTAGCAGTACAGGGTCTTTCAGCTTGTGAGGCAAGGGGAAACATTCCTGATTGCTTTTAGGTTGTTGAGGGCTATGGTCCATGCTATTAAGAAACTGCGAATTCTCTGTGAAATACTTTAAATCCTAATTTTACAAGAGGCATATCAAAACAGTGTCTGTGAAAGTGATCAGAGGAGAGTATTTCTCAGGTTTGTGTGACTGGTGGGAGGTTCCGAGTGGTCATTTCTGTTTATTGCTTCTATTTCAATGTGTGGTGTTTGCTGCTTGGTCACACAACTGGGCAGAAAGGGAGTGAAAGAAACACAGTTCTTAAAATCTGGCCTTGAAATTAGAAGGTTGGGTAGGAGATTTGAAGGAAGATGGAGTACCTCAAAATGCGCTTCATCCCCTTAAAAAAAACCCTGTAAATGGCCTACATCTCACACTAGTGTCTCTAAATCACAAGATTAAAAAAAGATTCTAAACAAAAGTCCCCGAAAGATATTCCTTCTTACCTTTTTAAGGCCTATTAAACATTTGTGCGAGTTGCTGAAAATTGGTATACATGCAGGTTTTTAGTCTAGTGAGGTAGAATAAGGAACTGTTTGGTTCTGCCAAGAAACGCTAAGGCTTGAGCTGTACTGGGTTGTGTAGAAGGTCAGCTCCAAACTTAGAGGTTTAAATAGATTGCAGGTGGATTAGCTAATTTGGGAAGAAGTAGTTTGCCTGAAAGTCTGGGTTACTGGTGAAGTATTTTAAAGGGTGCAAATGTAACTTAGAGGTAAATGGATTTGAATTCTGAGCAGATGTTAATTACTCAAATGACTGAATGTGTTGGCTTTTTTTTTTTCTTTTTTTTTTTTTTTCCCTGTTCTAGTCCAAGAAAAAGGGTCTGAGCTTTGAGGAGAAGAGAGCTCGCATGATGGAGATCTTCTTTGAAACCGTAAGTAACCTGTAATGGTCCTGCACTTAGATCAGTGGGAAGGAAAACAGGCACTAAAAGGAGCTTAACTGTACATCAACTCTGTATATGCCACTATGCATTTCACTGATGCCTTGAGAGCTTGGTTCATGTAGCTTCAGATCAGGTGGCTCGTCCCCAGATGGAGCCAAGGCATGAAGATTCAGAGGTGGTGTGAAAGGCTTTGTGTTATCCTTATTCAAATCTTCTCACTTGGAGCCTGTTACCATAAGAGCAAGAGATCAGGAAGTATCTCACTGCACATAATGGGAGGAGGAAGAAATCTGAGTGTTAGAATAAGTTGGGAATGAATCTGTAAGAGATCCCTGGGGAGAAGAAACCCAGAGATCCAAAAGCAGAGCTACAGTTATACTGGTGATGTAATTCATGATATTTCACCTATTAATCAGATTACTGTGACATTTGAGCACTTGAGCAATGTGGGGCATCTGGTGCTGACAATCTCACCGGCGCTAAGGGGTTTACAGTCTAACTTGAGACAAGATATGGACCAAAGAAAAGAAGGGGGCTTGTTACAGTAATAAAAAATTTTAAATTATTTATCTGATTCTCAGAATTATCAGATTCTTCTTCTGACTCTGAGGGATATGCAGTCTGTTTCCCTAGCAAAACATAAACATGCAGTGTATTTCCTACTTGCTTTTTTTTTTGGCGTTGCCAAATAGTAAATAATAAATAAATAGCACTCAGGCTTGGTTCTGGCATTTGGAGCTAAAGTGTCTTTTATGTTTTGCACAGAAAGACGTGTTCCAGCTGAAGGATATAGAGAAGATTGCTCCAAAGGAAAAAGGAATTAGTAAGTGTTTACAGAAGTTATTTATCTTGAGCCATTAATTGTTTTTGGGACAAGCCATACAGTTTAAATGTTCCTGGATACAATTTTAGATTTGTGATTGTGATAATGGGAAAAAATGGCTAGAAAGGGAAACTGGTCAATGGCAGGGCTGTAGTACTAAAAGTGACATCAGCAGCATACTCCTGCCCAGGTTTGCTCATGTTTGTCACTTACATTAGGTGCTAGGGCCAAAATGGGAGCCTATTAAAATGCCACAGCTAACTCCAAGTTAACCACTAAAACATGGGATGGAGTTTTTCCTAGGCTCTGGGATGTGTGACTTGCAGTGACTTTCAGTCTATGAAATGGTTATGTGTACTCAAATAGTGAACAGAGGATTTAAGTGTCTGTCTGTAATGTCACAAATATCTTAACATGCTGGTTCAGGTGCACGCAGTCAGTGTTCTGTTGAGCTTTTCCCTCCCTAAAATGACTAGATGAGGTTTGTCTTTTCAATGAAAAGCCTTCTTGATGAGATCCATTAGTTTAGGATTAGGTCCAAAGGGATTTATTGTATGCTGTTGATTTGTTTTGCATGTTCCTTCTATGTTCATTGACAAAGACGGGGCAAAGTGTAATGTTTGTGTGGTTGCCACTATCCTTGACTAGGGATATCTTTCTGGCCCTGCAAGAGGAAATGAACTTGTTGAAAGAACTGCAGACACAGGTGAATATTGCAAAGCAGTGTTTTCCAGTTATGTCAACCAAGGCACTCAAGAGGCCTCTGAAGAGGTGCAATGCTGTCTTGATTGATTTGTTAATGCATATGTTTAAGTGTAATTTGCAGGAAGGGGATGCAAAACAGTAAACACAAGCAGTGGAATTTCGTATTTAAAAATCTGGAGTGTAGAGTTTCTAAAACCATTAACACCTTTGAATAGTCCAAATTCATCCTGTGCTGCATAGGAAGGCATTCAGCCACCCAACCCAGGCTCCACTTCCTCTGAAAAGAAAAAACATCTTGCCTGTGGAAACACTCCCAATACTGGCATCCAGCCTATAGCTTCTAAAAGATTGGATGTTCCTGATTCCCAGATCCCCTTTAGACTTGAAATTTCAAGTCAGACACTGAAAACCATGAACTAGTATTTACGTCTGCAACACTTGAGGATAATAGTAACTACTTTGTTTTGTTGAACAGGTTTAATTTTTTACATGTTGATTTATACCATGTTTCCTAGAAAATGAACAATTATGTTCAGAAATGTTTTGGATCCTTCTGACTGCAGCTGACTTTCTGTACTGGAATTGAATGTAATCAGAAGTACAACCTGCACCTCCTGAGTCTGCAGACAGATGGCTTTAGTGCCTGTGCTGCTGTTAAATGCTTTGATAAGCATTACAAAGTGAAATATAATTACACTCCTCATCAAGAAATTATAAATTAATCCATATTAGAATTAAGACTGCAAGACAGATTCTCAAGTACCCTCTCATGAGTTTGTTATGATGTTGTACTGTAATATGCATGTATGTTTTATGATACTCATGAGTAGTGTTTTACAAACATCTGGTAGCAATCTGTACAGAATAGCAGCAGCTTTTATGTATAAACTGCTGATTTCAAAGAGATTCATCCCTTCAAGTGAAGCATCAGGCATGGTATCCTCTTGAAACTTTCCAGCTAACAGTAAAATATTCGTGCAGATGATTGTAGATGATGGCTTATGCTATTCATCATTTTCCACAGTTGAGATGCTATGCAGCTCTAACTTGGTATTTTTGCTTTTATTAGCCTCGATGTCGGTGAAAGAGATTCTGCAAAGCTTAGTGGATGATGGCATGGTGGACACTGATAGAATTGGAACTTCCAATTATTTCTGGGCTTTTCCAAGTAAAGCTCTTCATGCCAGGAAGCGTAAATTGGAAGAATTGGAGTCTCAGGTAAATCTATTCTAAGGAAAGTGCTTGTTTACCTGAATGTGTTTGCTTTTTTTTCTTATACCCCCTTGTCATTCTTGTTCATCTCTCACTCTCTCACATGTGCATGTGTATGTGTGCACACAGATTTTGCTGTAGGAATCAGCTGGCACGTGTGGTACAGCATTCTCATGTCACATCAGAAAAGTTTTGGAGGTTGTTGTTGAAGCTTGAGAAGACTTCTTGTCTACTTGCTCTGAAAGCATGTTATTCATGATGCAGAACATCATTTAAGGACTTCCTCTAAATACTTAGGCAGCGTGTGATTCTGTGTGTCTTTGATACAGTGCAGGCCATCACGTGGTAATGATCCAACAGCCGTAAGAGGGCTGAAATGCATAACCCAAGTATATGTGGCAGCGGTTTCTACTGACGGCCATTGTGCTTTCCTCTCTGCTTTTATCAGTAGCTTCATTGCTGAGCACTTGTATAATCCCATATTGCAGTTTTATTAGGAGAGAAGAGCAAATTGGTCATGATCTGCAGAAGAGCAAGGAATCTTTTGTTGCAACGTTGCGGTTCTATTGATCTAGTTCCTTCCTGCTTTTTAGGAACTGTCTTTCTTGCTGCTTTTAATCAAAGTGGGAAAGCATCTATTCATCAGTTTCTCTGGAACTGATGTATGTATATGATAGCAAGATCAATAAACTAGCTTTATGCTCTTACTGCACCACAACACTGCCAGCATTTCCCATGCTTATTTATCATTAATTCCATTCATCGAAGAATCATTTTAATGAATGCAAAATTATTATTAGCATCTGAACAATTTACAGACATTATTTTCTTCGGACATAGCTCTGGTATCATCAACATCTTATACACAGTATTGTCAACTTCAGCTACTTCTTTAAAGCTCCAGATTAGTTGTGTAAAAAGATGCTTTTTTTTTTTTTTTTTCCTCCCATCTTGAATTGAAAAAGTAGTTTGTGAATCTGAAGGCTGTTCACTGAAGCAGATTAAACAGCCTGATCAATGTAGCTGAAATTGCTTTTTTATGCATGGAGTGTAATGTGAGCTAGAGAGGTTACCTTGCTGTCATTGCTTGTAACTCTCAGTCATTACTAAACTGAAAGAGTCCAGTCTACTGGTCTGTTTTCACCAACATAAGATAATTTCCCTTTGCCCTGAACATTTTCCTCCCTGGCCTGGGTGCTCTAGATGGCTGTCCAAAGGTATTTTGTGTGGCTGCTTGTGTGGATCTGGCAGAGGGAGAAGAGTACTGCTGCTCTGTCACGTGCCTTGTGTTTGCTGCAGTTTTCAAGATCTAGAGTAAGATTTGCTAAAACTTTCAATTCCTTTCTTCTTATTCACTAATTCATGTCATTTTGATGAGCCAGTGATGCATTCAGGGGTCTGTGGCAGTAAGGAGGAGGTACTGCGGTCCTTCATTAACTGGAGCTGTGTATTGACAACCTTTCAGGCAGGTGCTTTGGATGAATTGGAAAGTGCCACTTGAGATAGCTCTTGTGCTACTGTATGGGTCATCAAAATGATCAACTCTTTAACTTCAGGTTCTGCTACTGACGTGCTCTATGTTTTTAGTGACTTTCTCGGCACCTCAGGTGACCTAAAATATCACAGATAGAAACTGTACCTTGTGTGTACTGAGACTTGGCTAATATGAAGTTGTCCCACAGACAATTTTGTCTTCTTCTTTTCTGCCTTTGTTTTGAGAACTCAGATTAATTCAGACATTAAAAAGCTTCCTTGATTTAGCTAGATATGCTTGTAGTATTTTCAGGCATGGACTTTGGCATGTCTGGGATTAAATTAATTTTTACTGACTGGTAGTAACAATGCACTTACTCCTATTCTAGTGAGGTTGCATTTGTATGAAATGAGATCAGTTTAACTCTGCACTGACTTGGAACTGAGTTTCCTAGTGAAGTTACTCAATTTGTTAGTATATTCAAACAATTTTTAAACTAGGCTACTTACTCTGCCAGGACATAAATGCCAGGTAAACAGTTCAACAAATACATGTGAAAACTCCTGCTCTGTTCACCAGACACCCTGCTGCCACTGTTTTGTTGAAGGCAGATGATTTGCTCTTGGATACTTGCTGGTTTTGCTCATGCTCCATATTATAGTCAAGTAATTGAATGAAGGAGTTGGTATTTGTTGTCTTTCCTCTTGGGCCCAGTCCCATCATGAATTTTAAAGATAATTGATCAAACAGGTCTCTGGCATATCCTCATGAATATCTTCTTTGGAATGTCTTGCAGAATCTGCCTGAAGTGCTCCACCATAAGCATCCAGGGGTTATCTACAAGCATATGCTCTACTGCTTTAAATCTGCTGTTACATTATGAAACATAAACCCATCTATTACTATGGCATTATAATAGACATGTAGTTATTGTATTGCAATGTTATTTTGTGGGCATTTCTGATAAACTATGCTGATACATACAAATTTGCAATAGAAAACTGTTCCAGTTGAAAGAAATAGTTTTGTTACCAGACCCTTATTTGCAAAGCGAAGTCCTTCTCCTAAAACAGGAGCTTATTGGTGTAAGAGCTCTCTTTGGACTGTATTAAGAGTCCTTAAAAATACATTCATTACCTTGATTCTCTGATGAGAATGGAAAGGTTTCAGCATTTCGGGGTAAAAATAAACAGCTGAAAATAACTTCTCTGTTGATGCAGGCAGCAGAAAGGTGGCATTTTCAGTGCATAGCTCTCTGAACATTTTTACAAGATGGTAACACATTGTGCCTGCGAGTTCAAATTAGCTGTTTCACTGTTTGTATTCTTGATGTGAACACATGCAGGTTTTCTGAAGGGTTTCTAAAAGCAGTCACCGAGTATCACAGAACTTCTTGTCAGAACATGCAAAGCAGAGGAAAAAAGTAAGCTATTGTACCGTTTTTGTTGCAGGCTGCCTTGTCTTTGATCGTTCCCATATACAGCTTTTGGCATGCTGAGAAGACGTGTTTGCTTTCTGTGTCTTGTCCAGATCACTTGTTAACTGCCTGAGTTGGTCTCTTTCTTCAGCAGTTAAAAGCCAGAAACAAGCTGCCTTGCTCCAAGCACAAGTTTAAAAATCTAGCAGTTCAGCTCATACAGTGATTAAGGCTTTTTACGAGAAGACAGTATCTTTTGTTTGCTAAGGGTGTGGGTAGGTAGCAGAGAGAAAGGGCTGATCCCAAATGCTGCTCTGAACTGAGACATTTGAAAATAAAGGTGGAGAAACAGAACAAGCTTCTCTGTGGTGCAAATTCTCCTATTAATTCATAGTGCTGAGTCATTTGACAAGTTGAGTCTGCTTCAGGACCTTTTGCCAGCATATGTTGATACTTCAGAATGTTTTAGTCAAGTTGCTTGTAGCTCCCTGCATCTTACAGAGCTTTTGATTTAGAAAGTGTTCTTGAAAAAAATGTTTTGCTTCGGGTTCTTTAGTGATTGCTAAAGACTGAGACTTAAAGACTCAGTAGCAAAGAAGTCTGACTCTGTCTGCATCATCAAAACCAAGCCAGTTTTGTCTGGATGTTGAAAGTTTGTTGGTTGGTTTTTGTTTGGGTTTTTTTTGTTTGTTTTTTTTTTTCCTCTGATAGCTCACAGAGTAAGAATTGCTAAGTAGATCCCCATGGATTTTGTATTGATTTGGTTTGCAGGGGCATTGCAGCTCTTAAAGGTTTGTGCCTTCTGGATGCTTGCTCTTCACCTCTTGGTTATGTTTATGCAGCTGTGAATTGGAACACTGAAAAAGTAAAAGATGTTGGAAGTATGTGTTTTGGTTAGGTGGGTTTATAGTTGCATCTGTACATCTGTGAGATGGTAAAACCAGAGCAAGGATCTGGATTGCAAAGTATTGTTTTAACAAGGTTTATAAGTGGCGAAGTTTTTAATGTTACTCCACCTTTGTCGAGAGAACTGAGAACTTTACTGAGTGAGTGATTTTCTTTTTTCACAAGGTGAAAGGATGTGGTTTTATTCTTTATCATTTTTCTTCTGGTATTTGGGTTCTGAAGTTTTGAATTAACTCTGATGAACTATATTTCAACAAAATGTGATGTTTATTTGTGGCGTGCCAATACTGGAAGCTTAGGGGTTTTATTAAACTAAAGGAGAATTTGACCTATGCAGTGTAAGCAGAGAGATCATCATTTATTGATGATTGTACTGCCTTGTGTTGATTTTGTAGCATGCCTAAAAAGAGGAGACTGGAGGTGTGCCTCTCCAGTATGTTAATCAGAGTCATATTCAATCTCAGGCAAGAGCTGCCAGCAAGTTTTGTACAATTAGCCCCCTTGCATGTTTGGGTTTGGTATTGTTCTGAGGTACATGTTGCTACAGAGGGGATATGAATGTGAAGGATGCCTTCTGAAGTTTCCTCAGGTAAGGAATGATGAGGAAAAGAGAAACCTTTCTGATGGAATCTTAGTATAAACAGATACAGCATAGAATATTATTTTTTTTTTTTAATTATTTTTGGTTTTCTTTCATCTACATCTTTGGTAAAACCCTTGCAGCTGTGCTGTTTTAGATAAGGTTACTTAATGCTTGTTTGCATTTTGCTTTATAGTGGCTTGAATTAAGTATTAATTGGTAACAGTGAGGCCTATTTCACACAAGGGCTAACGAGTCTGCAGACCACAACACTCAGAAGCCATAAGGAGTGTCCCACCTTCCCAGGACATTGTCTGCCATAGCCAGGGTGACTGGGGGATCTCAGCTGGAGTGGCACAGGGCAGGTTTAGTATTGGCACCACAGGGCTTAAGGGAGGCAGAAGCAATTTCAGTAATCAAGGAGTGTCTGGCATTCAGTTTGACAGGAATATGTGCTCGAACCATAAGTCCATAGAGGATTGCCACAGCATCATACTCTATTTTTAACAGATCAGGACCTGAAATACCACGTTCTTCAAAGACGTTGCAGTTGTTAGTGTAGCTATTGACAGTACCATGAGAAATAGAATTCAGTGGTTTGGGGAAACAACCAGTTCACTTCGTTTCCCTGGTCTGGTTTTGTGACAGTTCATTTGACTGTTCAGTTCAAAGTTTCAAAGTTCATTTCACCAATTTATTGTTAATTGTTGCACTTGCCTTATTTCTCATGATGTTGCTTTCTTGTGGGTTATTCTTTTATATTCTTAGGCCTTGCAAGGGAGAGCTTAACAGCAAACAATGCTATGTGGTGTCACCTTCTACTGCAACAAAAATGAAACAGAATCTTTTTAGAGCAAGATGCGGAGTGGGCTTTTTATGCTGTTCCCTGTGCTTGCTTTAAGATACATGTGAGCGTCAGAGACCCGGGGAGGGTTTCTGTCTTTTCCTTTTCCTCCCACTAAGCACTGCGTTGGAACAGTCTTAGTTAAAATGGAAGGGATTAGTTGATGTTTCATTTCTTAAATCCCTGCCTTAGGGTTGATAAAAGGAGGAATTTTCACTTCCTGTGACTCATGTATTGAGCCAGGGGAAAAAATTTAGAAGTCAGTGCATCCTAATGCTCCTTTGGCAGCTAGCTTTAAAAAAACCCCCTAAACTAACCCAAAATCTCAGGAATGAACTTGTTGAAATCGAGTGACTTCGCATGTGCCAAATTGCTTGTACTTGGGAACACTGAACTGCAAAAAGAGAAAGGATTTATTTTATTTAAATAT